>CAUDMG010001557.1:170000-207500 GCA_958450375.1 Homarus gammarus | reverse complement strand
TCAGGTTAAACCAAGAATTAAAAAAAAATAAATATGGCGCCTCCTGTCCAACCTATTTTTAAACCCACGAGAATTTGGACCTAAAATATAAACAAGAATTGAATTTTAAATCATAATCTCGTGGGAAGTAAAAATGTCATCTTGTTAAACTATTTTTTTAAACCCACGAGAATTTGGACCTAAAATATAAACAAGAATTGAATTTTAAATCATAATCTCGTGGGAAGTAAAAATGTCATCTTATTAAACCATTTTTTAAAACCCACGAGAATTTGGACCTCAGATGTATACAAAGACTGAACACACTAATACATAATGCCGTGGAAAGTGAAAATGATGTCATATGTCAACCAATTTTAAAACCCACGAGAATTTGGACCTAAAATATAAACAAGGATTGAATTTTAAATCATAATCTCGTGGGAAGTAAAAATGTCATCTTGTTAAACTATTTTTTTAAACCCACGAGAATTTGGACCTAAAATATAAACAAGAATTGAATTTTAAATCATAATCTCGTGGGAAGTAAAAATGTCATCTTATTAAACCATTTTTTAAAACCCACGAGAATTTGGACCTCAGATGTATACAAAGACTGAACACACTAATACATAATGCCGTGGAAAGTGAAAATGATGTCATATGTCAACCAATTTTAAAACCCACGAGAATTTAGACCTCAGATGTAATCAATGTTTGAACACACTAATACATAATGCCGTGGGAAGTGAAAATATTCCTTAGGTCCTGAAGTGATGTTTGCAGGCAGTGTGGATATAGCATACTGTAAATTAGGTTAGCTTGGGAGGGATAGAAACGTCCTGAAAGAAGGGAGGAAGATGAGGGAGAGAGTGACGCAGGGAGGAAGGAAGATGAGAGAGAGGGAGGGAGGGAAGAGGATGTAGGAGGGAGGTGGCGGGGGGTTGAGGCGTCAAGTGATCAGCTGATACCCAAAGGCTGTGAACACGTCAGCAAGCATTGGACCTCTTTAACACGTCACTACCCCCATAAATAGCTCAAACTAGCATAAAATAGTAATTATTTTCTTCTATTTAATTTATTGGAGGGTTTAGAGAGTCGTGACGCCATCAGAGGAAGTATTTATCTCAAAGATTAGGTAAATAGTGATTGTAAAGGCCATTCTAACCGTGTTGCTTTTATGACTTGTTCGAATCCTCATCCGGAAAATAAATAAATAAATAAACTTCAATATCTATTTAAAATCGAGATATTTTTATGGAATATATTAATTAATTAAGTTATCAATATGTATTTAATTGTTATAGATAGTTTGGATAAAAATTGGATGTGTTGAGATATTTTAATTAAAGTTAAGTCAGGGTTAAGTGAATCGAACGCGAGGTTGTGGGCGGGGCCAAGGTGGAGCGGCGTGTGTCGACAACTGCCCGACTGACAGTCACTAACCACAAGTGAGAGGAGGCGCACCTCGACCTTAGAGCTCCCATAATTACATTCAACAGGTAAATACCCCCAATTAACTTTCATTTTTATATAATTTACCTATTAAATCCACTTACTTTCATTAACTTAAAAGGATGATTATAATAAATATGATTAAATACTTGTTTTAATAGCTAAGGGGATTACTTATCATACGTATTAATGTATAAAATGGTAATTAATTTCCCCGGTGTGAACTGGACTGATAAAATTAATTAATGTACAGGTGTGTAATGTGAGGTGTTGATGACGTCAGCAGGTGTTGATGACGTCAGCAGCAAACAGAGGTGTTGATGACGTAATTGTTTGTACTTGTGAACCCCGATATATAGACAGTGTAGGTATAGTGTACCTAGACAGTGTAGGTATAGTGTACCTAGACAGTGTAGGTATAGTGTACCTAGACAGTGTAGGTATAGTGTACCTAGACAGTGTAGGTATAGTGTACCTAGACAGTGTAGGTATAGTGTACCTAGACAGTGTAGGTATAGTGTACCTAGACAGTGTAGGTATAGTGTACCTAGACAGTGTAGGTATAGTGTACCTAGACAGTGTAGGTATATAGTGTACCTAGACAGTGTAGGTATAGTGTACCTAGACAGTGTAGGTATAGTGTACCTAGACAGTGTAGGTATATAGTGTACCTAGACAGTGTAGGTATATAGTGTACCTAGACAGTGTAGGTATATAGTGTACCTAGACAGTGTAGGTATACAGTGTACCTAGACAGTGTAGGTATAGTGTACCTAGACAGTGTAGGTATATAGTGTACCTAGACAGTGTAGGTATATAGTGTACCTAGACAGTGTAGGTATAGTGTACCTAGACAGTGTAGGTATAGTGTACCTAGACAGTGTAGGTATATAGTGTACCTAGACAGTGTAGGTATATAGTGTACCTAGACAGTGTAGGTATAGTGTACCTAGACAGTGTAGGTATATAGTGTACCTAGACAGTGTAGGTATATAGTGTACCTAGACAGTGTAGGTATATAGTGTACCTAGACAGTGTAGGTATATAGTGTACCTAGACAGTGTAGGTATAGTGTACCTAGACAGTGTAGGTATAGTGTACCTAGACAGTGTAGGTATAGTGTACCTAGACAGTGTAGGTATATAGTGTACCTAGACAGTGTAGGTATAGTGTACCTAGACAGTGTAGGTATAGTGTACCTAGACAGTGTAGGTATATAGTGTACCTAGACAGTGTAGGTATATAGTGTACCTAGACAGTGTAGGTATATAGTGTACCTAGACAGTGTAGGTATATAGTGTACCTAGACAGTGTAGGTATACAGTGTACCTAGACAGTGTAGGTATAGTGTACCTAGACAGTGTAGGTATAGTGTACCTAGACAGTGTAGGTATATAGTGTACCTAGACAGTGTAGGTATATAGTGTACCTAGACAGTGTAGGTATATAGTGTACCTAGACAGTGTAGGTATAGTGTACCTAGACAGTGTAGGTATAGTGTACCTAGACAGTGTAGGTATATAGTGTACCTAGACAGTGTAGGTATATAGTGTACCTAGACAGTGTAGGTATAGTGTACCTAGACAGTGTAGGTATATAGTGTACCTAGACAGTGTAGGTATATAGTGTACCTAGACAGTGTAGGTATATAGTGTACCTAGACAGTGTAGGTATATAGTGTACCTAGACAGTGTAGGTATAGTGTACCTAGACAGTGTAGGTATAGTGTACCTAGACAGTGTAGGTATATAGTGTACCTAGACAGTGTAGGTATATAGTGTACCTAGACAGTGTAGGTATAGTGTTCCTAGACAGTGTAGGTATATAGTGTACCTAGACAGTGTAGGTATATAGTGTACCTAGACAGTGTAGGTATAGTGTACCTAGACAGTGTAGGTATAGTGTACCTAGACAGTGTAGGTATAGTGTACCTAGACAGTGTAGGTATATAGTATACAGTGTACCTAGACAGTGTAGGTATACAGTGTTCCTAGACAGTGTAGGTATAGTGTACCTAGACAGTGTAGGTATACAGTGTACCTAGACAGTGTAGGTATACAGTGTACCTAGACAGTGTAGGTATACAGTGTACCTAGACAGTGTAGGTATATAGTGTACCTAGACAGTGTAGGTATACAGTGTACCTAGACAGTGTAAGTATAGTGTACCTAGACAGTGTAGGTATAGTGTACCTAGACAGTGTAGGTATAGTGTACCTAGACAGTGTAGGTATACAGTGTACCTAGACAGTGTAGGTATACAGTGTACCTAGACAGTGTAGGTATAGTGTACCTAGACAGTGTAGGTATAGTGTACCTAGACAGTAGGTATAGTGTACCTAGACAGTAGGTATAGTGTACCTAGACAGTGTAGGTATAGTGTACCTAGACAGTGTAGGTATAGTGTACCTAGACAGTGTAGGTATAGTGTACCTAGACCAGTGGTTCTCAACCTTGTTTGCCCCGTGCACCCCTTTCACCATATGTCAGAAGGTCATTCCCCCTCCTTTCCAAATAATATTCATATAATACTGAAAATCCTTTATTTTTTTCCATATTAGTCCATATACATTAACAATTTTACATGGATTATTTTTATAGTGGAGTTTTACAAATTAAATGCCAATTGAAAATGTTGATGGATTTATAAAACTTGAATAAAAGTAAAATAGTTTTTTTATATTTATAATGAATTACTTAACAGACCAAACTGAAGCATAATGGAATAAACAAAAAGTTCAATAGAATACCAGGATATTGTAAATTTGTACTTAATTTTATTCAGATGAAGATTACAGTCAATGAGAAACCTATGATTGTTTTTTCTTCGCCAATTCTGGGATAGGCGGAGGAGTGCTTGAAAGGGCACAACGCAGGTCATTTTCTACCTCTAATCTACTACGTTGCTTCGTTTTAATTTGCAACACAGTTTAAAAGCCTGACTCACAAAGATATGTCGACACAAACGGAAGCAATGCACGGATAGCTCTTTCTGCCACTTTTGGGTAGGAATCACACATCAAGGGACAAAATTCTGTGATTGATTTCTCATCGAACACATCTCTTGCTCCCGAATCAGTTTTCCCCCCCCCTCTGAAAACCTGAATTCCCCCCCTGGTTGAGAACCCCTGACCTAGACAGTGTAGGTATACAGTGTACCTAGACTGTGTGTGTGTGGGTGTGGGTGGGTGTGTGGGTGTGTGTGGGTGGGTGTGTGTGTGTGTGGGTGGGTGGGTGGGTGTGTGTGGGTGTGTGTGTGTGGGTGTGTGTGTGTGTATGTTCATGGTCCCAGGCTGTGTGGGTGTGGGGTGTGTGTGGGGTGTGTGGGTGGGGGTGTGTGTGTGGGTGTGGGGTGTGTGTGTGTGTATGTTCATGGACCCAGGCTGTGTGGGTGTGGGGTGTGTGGGTGGGTGTGTGTGTGTGTGTGTGTGTGTGTGTGTGTGTGTATGTTCATGGTCCCAGGCTGTATGTTTGTGTATACCAACTTTCCTGTGTATATTTGACTAAACTCTTATGTACACAGAGATTCGTACACAGATGTCCTAAACCTAACCTAACCCTTAAAATTGACCTCTTGACCTAATACCCTATGACCTCTGACCTCTTCTATGACCCCTATTTAACCTCAGCCAATCACATTTCACTGTCTAGAGATCTATTGGGTTTTAATTGGTGGAGGTTTTGATTACGTGGCACAGGTAGTGGGGTTTGTGTATGGGTGCACAGGTAGTGGGGGAGGGAGGGATGTACACCTGAGTTTTTTTCATAGGACACACCTGTTGCTCTCTCACCTGTACACACACACCTGTTTAAGCAATCTACGCCGGATGGAAAGGAGGGGGACGACATATGTTCAACCCCTCCCCCTCTTTCCCCCTCCTCCCCCCCTCTCTCCCCCCTCCCAATACACCTGTCGGTATGAGAGTGAAATTAACCTAACCACATAACTCTCTCTCTCTCTCTCTCTCTCTCTCTCTCTCTCTCTCTCTCTCTCTCGTCAAGGTAAAACAAAGGTTTATTGACGTGGGTTTAATATGCCTCAGGGCAGTGTGGGTTAGTGTATGGGACAGTGTATGGGCCAGTTTGGGACAGTATAGGCCAGTTTGGGGACAGTGTATGGGCCAGTTTGGGACAGTATGGGCCAGTTTGGGGACAGTATGGGCCAGTTTGGGGACAGTGTATGGGCCAGTTTGGGACAGTATGGGCCAGTTTGGGGACAGTGTATGGGCCAGTTTGGGGACAGGGTATGGGCCAGTTTGGGGACAGTATGGGCCAGTTTGGGGACAGTGTATGGGCCAGTTTGGGACAGTATGGGCCAGTTTGGGACAGTATGGGCCAGTTTGGGACAGTATGGGCCAGTTTGGGACAGTATGAGCCAGTTTGGGGACAGTGTGGGCCAGTTTGGGGACAGTGTATGGGCCAGTTTGGGACAGTATGGGCCGGTTTGGGACAGTATGGGCCAGTTTGGAAGATTATGGACCACCTTGGGACAGTGTGGGCCAGTTTGGGACAGTATGGGCCAGTTTGGGACAGTGTATGGGCCAGTTTGGGACACTGTGGGCCAGTTTGGGACACTGTGGGCCAGTTTGGGACACTGTGGGCCAGTTTGGGACAGTATGGGCCAGTTTGGGACAGTATGAGCCAGTTTGGGACAGTATGGGCCAGTTTGGGGACAGTATGGGCCAGTTTGGGGACAGTGTATGGGCCAGTTTGGGGACAGTATGGGCCAGTTTGGAAGATTATGGACCACCTTGGGACAGTATGGGCCAGTTTGGGATAGTGTATGGGCCAGTTTTGGGACAGTGTATGGGCCAGTTTGGGAGATTATGGACCACCTTGGGACAGTATGGGCCAGTTTGGGACACTGTGGGCCAGTTTGGGGACAGTATGGGCCAGTTTGGGGACAGTATGGGCCAGTTTGGGATAGTGTATGGGCCAGTTTTGGGACACTGTGGGCCAGTTTGGGGACAGTATGGGCCAGTTTGGGACACTGTGGGCCAGTTTGGGGACAGTATGGGCCAGTTTGGGATAGTGTATGGGCTAGTTTGGGACAGTATGGGCCAGTTTGGGACACTGTGGGCCAGTTTGGGAGTGTATGGGCCAGTTTGGGACAGTATGGGCCAGTTTGGGACAGTATGAGCCAGTTTGGGGCACTGTGGGCCAGGGTGTGACTTATTTCCCAGACTTGTAAATATTATCTCAATGGAAATTTCTTGCTGGAAAATAACTCACACCCCTCACGTCTTTCCTCACCTCTCACGTCTTCTCTCACGTCTTCCCTCACCTCTCACGTCTTCCCTCACCTCTCACGTCTTCTCTCACCTCTTCCCTCACCTCTCCCTCTTCCCTCCAGACGAGAGATAGAGTGAGAGAGAGAAGGGAGACAGAACAACCCCCCCCCCCCCAAAGACACACATTTTCAGGGTCAGTCACGTCCACACACACACGTCCACACACACACACACGTCCACACACACACACGTCCACACACGTCCACACACACACACACACACACACACATACATACACACACACTCGCACTATATCAACATAGGCGTTCAGTTGCCTTAGCCGATGTTAACAGAGTGATTACCTTTGTCCCGAGGTTTGTCTGTCTGTCTGTCTGTCTGTCTGTTAGTCTGTCTGTCTGTCTGTCTGTTAGTCTGTCTGTCTGTGGTGACGGGGGTGTGTAATCTTCAGGTGATATCTATCGTGTAATGACCAGCCTGGCCTCTCGTAATGTACACAAGGACGGGGAGGTATGGGGTGGTTGACCTCCTTCCTCCACCTCTTCTTCTTCTTCCTCCTCCTCTTCTTCTTCCTCCTCCTCCTCTTCCTCCTCCTCCTCCTCCTCCTCTTCCTCCTCCTCCTCTTCTTCCTCCTCCTCCTCTTCTTCCTCCTCCTCCTCCTCTCTCAGGCAACATTCCTCTCCTACCACTCTCATATGACCTTCCACGACCCCCTCCCTCCCCCCACCACCTCGTCCCCCACCCACCCATCCACCCACACCCTACTCCCCCCACTTCCACATACCCGCACACTCATCCACCCCCCCTCCACACCCCCCCCTTACCTACCTGAGCTCCTTACCTGGTTCATTTACCGAAGTTCAAGGTCCTTACACCCACATGAGTAGACATATTTGATTCAAGGTTAGGTTAGGTTATGGTTGGGTTATGGTTAGGTTAGGTTAGGTTTGGTTATGGTTAGGTTAGGTTAGGTTTGGTTATGGTTAGGTTAGGTTAGGGTTGGGTTGGGTTAGGTTGGGTTATGGTTGGGTTAGGTTGGGTTACGTTAGGTTCGGGGTCAGACTATCAGGAATTCAGAGCATTTCCGGCTGATATTGGACCCTCTGGTGTGTGTGTGTGTCACCAGACTGCTGTAGGGCTGCAGTTATCTTTTACTTAACAAGGAATAAGTTTATAATATCTGACTTTGCTGATCAGGTCTTGGTTAAATTGACTCTGTTTACCATTGTTTGTATACGTGTACAGTCTATGTATATTGTTTGTACACACACACACACACACACACACACACACACAGCTATGATATGAGTTATTAAGGATGTCACCTTCGTTGGTCAGTTCTGAGGTGACTAAAGAGGCCGATACGGGACCGGCAGAGTCGATCACAGAGGCTGCATGTGTGGGGGGCTACATCTAGTGCGGGAGGGGCGGCGGCAGCGTCTTTCCGGCGTTGGTGCTTGTCTGCCTCGGTATACAGTCGGGCTAACTCGAAAGTATTGACACCTTCTCGTGTGGTGCTCCTCCAGGCGTTACAGTGTGGAGTAATCGTCTCCCAGGTGAAGGGGTCGATTAGGCACTTTTTCAGGTTTGTCTTAAGACTATCCTTACACCTTCTCAGTTGCCCGCCACCGTTACGTTTACTCTTCGTTAGGTGACTGTAAAGTAGCTGTTTTGGCAGTCTACTGTCGTCCATGGCCAGACCAGCGTAGTTGTTCATGGATAATGGTAGCCTCGATGCTCCTACAGTTGGTGTCAGCGAGAATACTGGCATTTTGGTGGGGAGGACCACTGCTCCTTGAGGTGCCTCCTGTATGTGACCCATGTCTCACTGCCATACAGCAGGGTGGGGAGGACCACTGCTCCTTGAGGTGCCTCCTGTATGTGACCCATGTCTCACTGCCATACAGCAGGGTGGGGAGGACCACTGCTCCTTGAGGTGCCTCCTGTATGTGACCCATGTCTCACTGCCATACAGCAGGGTGGGGAGGACCACTGCTCCTTGAGGTGCCTCCTGTATGTGACCCATGTCTCACTGCCATACAGCAGGATGGGGAGGACCACTGCTCCTTGAGGTGCCTCCTGTATGTGACCCATGTCTCACTGCCATACAGCAGGGTGGGGAGGACCACTGCTCCTTGAGGTGCCTCCTGTATGTGACCCATGTCTCACTGCCATACAGCAGGGTGGGGAGGACCACTGCTCCTTGAGGTGCCTCCTGTATGTGACCCATGTCTCACTGCCATACAGCAGGATGGGGAGGACCACTGCTCCTTGAGGTGCCTCCTGTATGTGACCCATGTCTCACTGCCATACAGCAGGGTGGGGAGGACCACTGCTCAATATACGCGTAACTTTGTAGATAATTTCAGTTCCCTACAGCTGAAGACATCTGTGTAGGTGTTCAGGATTTCCTGTAGATTGCGTTCAGAGTGAGTGACAAGGGTGACGTCGTCTGCATACTGAAGCTCGGTAATGGAAGCTACCGACACCTTTGTTCCTGCCTGGAGTCGTCTAATGTTGAAAAGACCCTTCACCTGGTACTGGACGTCCACCCCGCCGGCTATAATTGGCACTGGCACGAGTAAGGAAGGTTCACATGTGCCAGTATCCAGAAGGGTCCTGACACTCCATACAGCGACCATAACAGATATATAATTTATTTTGATCTGTGATTATAATTATGTTTTTGACCACATTAGGATGCGATCACCATAAAGGTTTTAATGATGATGATAAATAATGTTGAACTGGATGATGACGGAGTGTGAGTTGAGGAACCTAACCTAACCAAACGTCCTTATCATAAAACACTGAGGTGAGAAACTCTTATCTAGATCACACCTTTAATCTCATAGTTGATAAGACAAAATACCTTCTACCCCTCCCTCCTTCCCTCCCCTCCTTCCCCCCCCTACCCTTCCCCCCCCTACCCCTCCCTCCCTCACTTCCTCCCCCTCCTTCCCCCCCCTCCTTCCCCCCCCTACCCTTCCCCCCTCCTACCCCTCCCTCCCTCACTTCCTCCCCCTCCTTCCCCCCCCTCCTACCCCTCCCTCCCTCACTTCCTCCCCCTCCTTCCCCCCTCTCTACCCCCCACACCCCCTCATTGTTATCAGGTGTGGGGGTGGATGGATATTGGTACTCTGTCATTAATGTGGGGAAATGTGTGTGTGTGTGTGTGTGTGTGTGTGTGTGTGTGTGTGTGTACCGCAATGTAACCCAACCTAACCCAACCCAACCCAACCCAACCTAACCGAACCCAACCAAAACCTAATTAATTAAAATATCTCCTACAGAACCAACAATGACTACTACTAACAACAACAACAACAAGACGGTCTTTGTCACAGGAGGAACTGGTTACATCGGGTCACATTGCATCATTGACCTTCTTAACGAGGGCTACCAGGTCATTACCATCGATAACCTGACTAATAGCCGATCAGGAGCATTGCGTCGGGTCCAAGAGATTACCGGGAAGGCTGTTATCTTCTATGAATGTGATTTGTTGGATGGTGAAGCTGTACATGGGATCTTTGCCAAGGTAATTTGAGGTCAGGTCAGGTCAGGTTTGGTTGGGGTCAGGTTAGGTTTGGTTAGGTTGGGTTATATTAGGGTGTGGATGTGGGTAGGTTAGGGTGTTATTCAGAACTAAGCTTAACCTCACAAAGCTTTATTTTCCCTACAGCACAAGATTAGCTTAATTTAAAGTATTTTGATTTTGAACTAAGCTTAACCCCATATTTTGATTCAGAACTAAGCTTAACCTCATATTTTGATTCAGAACTAAGCTTAACCCCATATTTTGATTCTGAACTAAGCTTAACTTCATAATTTGATTCAGAACTAAGCTTAACCTCATATTTTGATTCAGAACTAAGCTTAACCTCACAAAACTTGATTCTGAACCCAGCTTAACCTCACATATCTTGAATCAGAACTCAGCTTAACCTCACAAAACTTGATTCTGAACCCAGCTTAACCTCACAAAGCTTGAATCAGAACTAAGCTGAACCTAACAAAGCTTTATTTTCCCACAGCACAAGATTGACTATGTGATCCATTTTGCCGCCATGAAAGCCGTAGGAGAGTCGATGCAATTTCCCCTTATTTACTACAAGAACAATGTTATTGGCACCATTAACCTAGTGGAGGTGAGTTAACTTAATCTGGGTTAAATTAATCTTGGTTAACTTAATCTTGGGTTAATTGATGTAACTTAATCTAACGTAACTTAAATCTAACCTACCCTAATAATGAGCAAATGTTCATATCCAAATTACCCATAATACCCCGACTGTCTTCCCTCAGACCATGAAGGCTAACAACGTACAGGTCTAATTACCCATAATACCCCGACTGTCTTCCCTCAGGCCATGAAGGCTAACAACGTACAGGTCTAATTACCCATAATACCCTGACCGTCTTCCCTCAGACCATGAAGGCTAGCAACGTACAGGTCTAATTACCCATAATACCCTGACTGTCTTCCCTCAGGCCATGAAGGCTAACAACGTACAGGTCTAATTACCCATAATACCCCGACTGTCTTCCCTCAGGCCATGAAGGCTAACAACGTACAGGTCTAATTACCCATAATACCCTGACTGTCTTCCCTCAGGCCATGAAGGCTAACAACGTACAGGTCTAATTACCCATAATACCCTGACTGTCTTCCCTCAGGCCATGAAGGCTAACAACGTACAGGTCTAATTACCCATAATACCCTGACTGTCTTCCCTCAGGCCATGAAGGCTAGCAACGTACAGGTCTAATTACCCATAATACCCTGACTGTCTTCCCTCAGGCCATGAAGGCTAACAACGTCTACCAGATGGTCTTCTCGTCGTCTTGCACGGTGTACGGTGACCCCGAACATCTTCCCATCACCGAGGATCACCCCACCGGAGCCGTGACGAATGTTTACGGTCGCACCAAGTATCTGATCGAGGAGATGTTGAAGGATCTGTCTCATGCTGAGGAGGTGTGTAGGGATGTGTAGGAGTTGTGATGTGTCAATTAGCTAACATTCCATTAATAAATAATCACTTGTAATTAAATAATTTTTATTTTTATTACAGTAGAGAAAATGTAACTCAAAATGCCTTATAAAATTACAAGTTATATTAGTGATAGCTATTGAAATAACTATATTAACCTAACCTAATCCTACCTTAACCTAACCTACCCTAAACTAACCTAACCCAACTCTAAATTAACCTAACCTAACCCCATGCTCATCAAAACTCATAAAAATCCCACCTCAACAGAAATGGAACATCATCGCACTGAGGTATTTTAACCCAGTAGGAGCCCACCCGTCTGGCCGCCTCGGAGAAGACCCCACTAAGAACTTCACAAATCTGATGCCTTACATTGGTCAGGTCGCCATAGGGAAGAAGCCGAACCTGACTATTTTTGGCTGCGACTATGATACCGCGGATGGCACAGGTATGGGGTGGTGGGAGGGGGCGTTGAGGGGTGGGTGGTAGTGGGTGGGGTAGTGGTAGTTTTAATCCAACTTAACACTAATTTAACCAAACTTAGGACAATTCAATATTAACTGCAGACATTAACAATTGACTGAGTAATGTTTGTTCCAGATGGTGTTGTAGGTAGTATTAATGTGTTGCAGATGGTGTTGCAGGTAGTATTAATGTGTTGCAGGTAGTATTAATGTGTTGCAGATGGTATTAATGTGTTGCAGGTAGTATTAATGTGTTGCAGATGGTGTTGCAGGTAGTATTAATGTGTTGCAGGTAATATTAATGTGTTGCAGGTAATATTAATGTGTTGCAGGTAATATTAATGTGTTGCAGGTTGTATTAATGTGTTGCAGGTAGTATTAATGTGTTCCAGATGGTGTTGCAAGTAGTATTAATGTGTTGCAGATAGTGTTGCAGGTAATAATGATGTGTTTGTTTACAGGAGTTCGGGACTACATTCACGTAATGGACTTAGCCTCAGGTCACGTCTCTGCTCTCTCAAAGCTCGACGAGGAACATCTTCGCTTTAAGGTACAATATATATATGTATTAATGTATATATCTATGTATATATCTATGTATATCGCAGAGTCTCAAGAAATATGTATATGTTATGTATAGTGGAACAACCTCCTTATAATGAACTTGTGTCTCAACTTTAATGGGTCTTGGTATAATGGACTTTAAGCTCCATATAGTTCATTAAATGGGGGTTTTATCTCTAATGGACCCTCGATATAATGGACTTTCAGCTCTATATAGTTCATTAAATCGAGGTCTCACATCTAATGGACCCTCGATATAATGGACTCTCATCTCCATATAGTTCATTAAATCGAGGTCTCACATCTAACGGACCCTCGATATAATGGACTCATCTCCATATAGTTCATTAAATCGAGGTTTCACATCTAGCGGACCCTCGATGTAATGGACTCTCCTCTCTATATAGTTCATTAAATCGAGGTCTCACATCTAACGGACCCTCGATATAATGGACTCTCCTCTCCATATAGTTAATTAAATCGAGGTCTCACATCTAACGGACCCTCGATATAATGGACTCTCCTCTCTATATAGTTCATTAAATCGAGGTCTCACATGTAACGGACCCTCGATATAATGGACTCATCTCTATATAGTTCATTAAATCGAGGTCTCACATCTAACGGACCCTCGATATAATGGACTCTCCTCTCTATATAGTTCATTAAATCGAGGTCTCACATCTAACGGACCCTCGATATAATGGACTCTCCTCTCCATATAGTTCATTAAATCGAGGTTTCACATCTAACGGACCCTCGATATAATGGACTCATCTCTCTATATAGTTCATTAAATCGAGGTTTCACATCTAACGGACCCTCGATATAATGGACTCATCTCTGTATAGTTCATTAAATCTAGGTCTCACATCTAACGGACCCTCGATATAATGGACTCTCATCTCCATATAGTTCATTAAATCGAGGTCTCACATCTAACGGACCCTCGATATAATGGACTTTCATCTCTATATAGTTCATTTAATCGAGGTTTCGCTATACAATATCTAATAGAATTTCGTGGCGACTGTGTGGACATGTGTACAATTTTACGAGCAACATTGTCCTGGCTTGTGGTAGACCTCTCATTTTGTAGTAGTGCCACGAACATTCATACCACCCCCAGACAAAATCATAAGGCAGTGTTTATACATATTTCTGAGATGCTATGTATATATGTATAGTATATATATGTATGTTATGTATATTTCCATGTATACCTTAGTGATTTGTTGAGTGAATTAGTCTTAGTTTGTATGTTTTTATGGGGTTTTAAATGCAGTTATGTATGTATATGTATATATGTGTATGGTATGTATGAATGTATGTATTTTATGTATAGTTTTATTACTTTATTATACATTGAAATATTTTTTTGGTTAATATGACATAACCTTATTGTGTTATGATGTTAGATACAGTATTTACAAATCGGTCAATAATAATAATAATGATAGTAATAATAGTAATAATAATAATAATAATAATAATAATAATAATAATAATAATAATAATAAGCCCTCGAAGATCCGGATTTTGGAAGGTTTGGAAACAATATTTATGGCTCTTGGGTGAGACTCCCAAAGAAGAATTCCCAGCCTGGGGTGAAGGTCATTTAGGCTAAAAGCTTTATCTTATATAATATCATAGACTAAAGTTAGCAGAATATAACTTGTGGTGATGTAATCCTTGTGAGATGGTGAATAATTTGAATATAAACATCATATATTTTGCATAGGAGATAAAATTCTTGTACTTTAGTGTAGTACGTTTGAGTACATGTACAGTGATGTTGTTTAAAATTATGGATTATTCTCAGGATAATGTCTGTATAACTAACCCCAGTGGTCAGGATAATATTTACTGTATTTAAGGTGTTTTTTATATCGTTATTTAGTACATTGGCCGGAAGATTCGGACAATTGGCTTTTCCAGACAGGTGGTCCCCCCATTTTAGTCCGGATATTCGAGGGTTTACTGTAATAATAATAATAATACTGTATTTACGTGCTTTGTAACCTCCATATAACGGACGTCTCTCTCTCCATATCAGTAATATCTCCGTTACCCAGAATCCCTCAAACCCGTAACACCCCAATAGCCGGAGTTGAAATTTTCTCGGATAATCTTTCCCAAAGCCGGAATTTTCCTGAAAGTTCCGGCTTTGGGAACGATTTTCCATGGAACATATTTTCTAGATAATTCCAAGTAAATTTTTCAAGTACAGTACCTGGAAAAATCCGGGGACGGGGGATATTTTTCCCGCTTTGAGAGAGTCTTCTGGTTACCGGGAAATCTGTCATTCCTGGAAGTGCTCTGGACCAATTGTTCCAGCTAACAGGGATATCACTGTAGTTTATTAGATGGACGTTTCACACCTAACGGACCCTCGATGTAATGGACTTTCCTCTTCATATAGCCACTTTTAATATTTGGTTAATTACAGATGATTTTATTCAGCTCAGAGGTGACCCCATGCACAAGGTGTTAGTAGACTATCACCACTAACACCTTCACTACAGGGACGACACTTTTAATATATGGTTTACAACAGAGGTGACCCCATACACAAGGTGTTAGTAGACTATCACCACTAACACCTTCACTACAGGGACGACACTTTTAATATATGGTTCACAACAGAGGTGACCCCATACACAAGGTGTTAGTAGACTATCACCACTAACACCTTCACTACAGGGACGACACTTTTAATATATGGTTCACAACAGAGGTGACCCCATACACAAGGTGTTAGTAGACTATCACCACTAACACCTTCACTACAGGGACGACACTTTTAATATATGGTTCACAACAGAGGTGACCCCATACACAAGGTGTTAGTAGACTATCACCACTAACACCTTCACTACAGGGACGACACTTTTAATATATGGTTCACAACAGAGGTGACCCCCATACACAAGGTGTTAGTAGACTATCACCACTAACACCTTCACTACAGGGACGACACTTTTAATATATGGTTAACAACAGAGGTGACCCCATACACAAGGTGTTAGTAGACTATCACCACTAACACCTTCACTACAGGGACGACACTTTTAATATATGGTTCACAACAGAGGTGACCCCCATACACAAGGTGTTAGTAGACTATCACCACTAACACCTTCACTACAGGGACGACACTTTTAATATATATTTTGCTCGATGATTTTATCCCTCTTAACTGAGGCATTGTATACAACAGGGGCATAAGTGCCAAAATACACCTCCCAATATACACTCATAAATAAATGTCCTTTTTCCTCTGACTTTTTTTCCACTTAATTCATCAAAGTTAATTTCGAAAAGTAAATTACATCTTTACTTATATTGAATTTGGGATAAAAGTAAAAGTATATAAGTATAAAAGTAATGAAGATTGAGCCAAATTTTAGTATCCAAAAGTTACATAGAGATTTAACAACGATTTATCAGTAATAATCGAATATTATGTTTAGACAATGAACTGCGAGGTGGGCCGAGTTTATTCCATCAACTACAGGAACATTTACGTTATTGTACCATCATCTAAAAACACCCTATAATTGTACCAGTGTCTAAAAAACCCTATAATTATACCATCAACAAAAACCTTAACTAATTATAGCAGAAAAGACTAAAATTATACCATAAACCAACTAAGATTATACCATCAACAAAAACCTTAACTAATTGTAGCAGAAAAGACTAAAATTATACCATAAACCAACTAAGATTATACCATCAACAAAAGCCTGTTGTACAAAAATCCCCCAAAATTAATGAACAATAATGACTCACAACCCCTTAATCAGTGGGTTAGGTACGAAGTATAACCCCTTTCTACTCTCCTCACAGCCCCTCAATCTGGGGTTAGGACAGGGTATCTCTGTCTTGGAATTTATAAAGGAATTTGAACGCATAACGAAGACTCGGATCCCATTTGAGTACAGCGGCAGAAGGGTCGGAGATGTCGCCACCCTGGTGTGTGATGGGAGGCGGGGCACTGCGCAGCTGGGGTGGAAACCGACCAGGAGTTTTGAGGTCATGTGTGAGTATGGTGGTGTGTGTGTGTGTGTGTGTGTGTGCGTCTTATTGTCTCTTTTCAGGGTTACATTGTCTCTTGTCTCTTATTTCCAGGTTAATATGTATGGGAGAGAGATAATTATAAGGAACAGTATCTCAATAGTGTCTCTCTGTTCTCCAGGTAATACAGAGACAGAGACACATGGGTTAATTTATCTCATTCTCTCTCTCTCTCACCTCTTGTAAATGTCAGGTCATATTTGATCTCTCATTTATCTCTCTCATTACATATAGATCGTGTATATGTAAGTAAATTAGAGATATTCATTTGTCTCTTGTCATATATAGGTCGTGTGTGTGGATGGATGTACTGATGGATGTACTGATGGATGTATGGATAACTACACTGGATATTTCTCACTATCTCGCCTCCCTTCTATATACTTCAATCTCTCAGAGGGTCATTACCGATGCTAATCCTTGCCGTTACAAAAAAAAAAAACTGACGCCTGTAACTTTTCCACAGACTTACAACTTGGGCACAGGTCAAGGGGTGTCTGTATTGCAACTCGTGAAGGCTTTTGAGGCCGTCACAGAGAGTAAAGTGCCGTACGAATTGAAACCTCGACGGGAAGGAGATATTGTTTCGATGTTTGCTAACACGACCCTCGCCACGATTGAATTGGGGTGGACGGCAAAATACTCGCTCGAGAATATGTGTAAGTCATCACAGTTTCCAACTACCAAGATGCCTATAACTGTCTAACTCTTATTTTAATATACCTTGGGGTGGTTGGTGGGGGAGGGGGGGGGTGTCTTGGTAAATTAGTCTAAGGTCTAGTTGTGGACGAGGTCGTGTGTTTCTTTGACCTCTGTGGATTATCTTGAGACTACCCCCTGTCATCCCAGGAGGGGTCCCACCTAAGTCTTAACCCCCCCCCCCCAAGCCTATCAAGAAGGGGGATCTAATCTAAAGATGGTCCACAAAGGTTAGACTTACATAAGACATTGTTCACGGTGTTAGTTTGTTGTACACTGTCCCTAGTATCCCATGTACTGTCTTGAGCATGTACTGTCGATAGTATCCCATGTACTGTCGCTATAGTGTGGTTTTTCCCAGCTGAGAAGAGATGCCCCGCCCCCTCCTCAATACTCACAGCTGATTGGTTGTTGCAAATCTGTCCAATTTCGTCCTGAAGTAATGGTGTATTTCTAAACGAGTTTATTCATAACGACCGTTTATGACGAGAAAGATATTTAGCTAAATTATTTAAAGATATACATTAATTATTTCAAACATAAACACGGAGGAAGTTTATCAGAGGTCGTGTAATATTTCAATGTGATTCTGATCTTTTAAAATGTTGTTCTTTGTATAATGTAATATGACTAATATGTAATTTGTCTTAATATGTCTGTAATTTGTCTTATTGTGGTAAAAATAAGTATATATTAAATGCGTCCTCCGAAAGCGTCAATGTGTTACCAGAGTTTAACAGTTAATTCTTGTATAATATTTCTGATATAATTTAACTAAACGCCTTTCCCGTCTTAAACGGTCATTATTAATAAACTCGTTTAGTAATACATCATTACTTCAGGACGAAATTGGACAGATTTGAAACAGCCAATCAGGTGCATCTATTATGGCCCTATATAGCTTATCATGGCCCTACATTATCTATTATGGCCTTGCAAGACCCATCATGGCCATACATAACTAATCATGGCCCTACATGGCTTATCATGGCCCTACATTATCTATTATGGCCCTACATGGTTTATCATGGCCCTGCATTATCTATCATGGCCCTATATAGCTTATCATGGCCCTACATTATCTATTATGGCCCTACATAGCTTATCATGGCCCTACATTATCTATTATGGCCCTACATGGTTTATCATGGCCCTGCATTATCTATCATGGCCCTATATAGCTTATCATGGCCCTACATTATCTATTATGGCCCTACATGGTTTATCATGGCCCTGCATTATCTATTATGGCCCTACATGGCTTATCATGGCCCTACATTATCTATTATGGCCCTACATAGCTTATTATGGTTCTACATGACCCAATATGGCCCTACATGACCCATTATGGCCTTACATGGCCCATAGACCCACATAAACTCACATGGCCAAACAACACACTTAACTGCTTTACATCAAGGCAGAACTGGAGGCAGAGTTCTAACCTATCCCTAACGTAACCTAACCTTAATGTAACGTAACCTAACCCTAACCTAACCCTATAGCCTCGATCACATTGCTGCTTGGTGTTGCTAATTGGCTGCTATTTTTGTTTACCTGTATGTGAAGCTATTATTCCCGTTTCTTGTAAATTCACGGCTTTCTCCATCTCTAGGGTTGCGACTTAAATCTCTCATATCTGTGTTACTTGCTTGAGCTGTTCTATTAACTAGCATGTGGTGCTAAGGGTGACTGGTGGAATGCTAGTTTTTATTGCAAGTAAGAGTTTGGCTATTTTTAGGGAGTGGAAAAATAGCCAACTGTAAATATATGTAGCTAGTAAGATTCTGGCTATTTTAAGGGAGTGGAAAAATAGCCAACTGTATATATATGTAGCTAGTAAGATTCTGGCTATTTTTAGGGTGTGGAAAAAAATATATAGCCTGATTTTGTGAATATTTGACAGTACAATATGTGTGTGTATGTATGTGTGTGTGTGTGTATGTATGTATGTGTGTGTGTGTATGTATGTATGTATGTATGTATGTATGTATATATGTATCATGAGTCCAAAATGTCTAAGATTGCCTTTGTTGTCGTTAAGGTGAGGTGGTAGCGAGTCCTATTCACACGCAGAGGTCCAGGGTTTGATTCCCAACGAGCGAGGTTTACGTGTGTGTGTGTGTGTGTGTGTACGCCTATAGACTTTGACTATAACAAGCACGAGATTGTATTATTTGGCCCATTGCTCCTATCGCTTTTAAGTACCTATTGCGTTTCTTTAAATTTCCTCCTCCCACAGTTTGTTGACATCGGCGTAGAAATTCTTAACGATCATCTTCTTGTACGGTTAGGTGTAACGAGGTGATTTGTAGTGTTTCATTGAGGTCTTGTGCTGTAGAGGCTATAGATTGGTATCCGCCCCCCCCCCCCTCCCTCCCTCCCTCCCCCAAACCTCTCCTAAGTGCTTACCCGAAGAGTCCCCCCCCCCCCCCCACCCACCCCCACCCCCCTATCTTAACCAACCTGAAGTAACCACCCCTAAAACTCTCTGGGGGGGGGGGTGGCTATTCTTCAGGTCATTCATAAAGGCTCGAGTTTACGATAGGCTCGTTGGATCTCTCGACAACATCTCTGCTCTGGGGTTAAGTTTATTTAAGTGTATTAAAATTGTCTTCGTGATTTGGAATTTTATCTTGTGTTTAATGTGATTGATTATCCGTTTGTTTCCGTTTGTTTTTGTTAACTTTTTGTGTTTTAATTTATTCAGTTAATCATGTCTCTGTTACACACTGTTGGAATGTACTGGCTCTCTGTTACACACTGTTGGCATGTACTGGCTCTCTGTTACACACTGTTGGCATGTACTGGCTCTGTTACACACTGTTGGTATGTACTGGCTCTCTGTTACACACTGTTGGTAAGTACTGGCTCTGTTACACACTGTTGGCATGTACTGGCTCTCTGTTACACACTGTTGGAATGTACTGGCTCTCTGTTACACACTGTTGGCATGTCCTGGCTCTCTGTTACACACTGTTGGCATGTACTGGCTCTCTGTTACACACTGTTGGAATGTACTGGCTCTCTGTTACACACTGTTGGTAAGTACTGGGCATGTACTGGCTCTCTGTTACACACTGTTGGCAAGTACTGGGCATGTACTGGCTCTCTGTTACACACTGTTGGCAAGTACTGGGCATGTACTGGCTCTCTGTTACACACTGTTGGCAAGTACTGGGCATGTACTGGCTCTCTGTTACACACTGTTGGCAAGTACTGGGCATGTACTGGCTCTCTGTTACACACTGTTGGCAAGTACTGGGCATGTACTGGCTCTCTGTTACACACTGTTGGCAAGTACTGGGCATGTACTGGCTCTCTGTTACACACTGTTGGCAAGTACTGGCTCTCTGTTACACACTGTTGGCAAGTACTGGGCATGTACTGGCTCTCTGTTACACACTGTTGGCAAGTACTGGCTCTCTGTTACACACTGTTGGCAAGTACTGGCTCTCTGTTACACACCATTGACAAGTACTGGGCATGTACTGGCTCCTAAATGTCTACCTGACCTTATATTGGTCAGGTCGAGTCTTGAATGACCTCACAATTGACATTTTAAGTAGTTCCGTTCCTTACCATTCTGTCTCGTTCCGTTCCGTTCCCTAACTGCCAGGACTCATCCCTATTGGCTCTCGTCTGAATATATTAAGAACCTTTCATTGGTTTAGCCTCAAGTGGTGACCCTTCAGCTGTCTGAGTAATTTAGTTGTGTTAAAGAAAGTGTGTGCGTGTGTGTGTGTGTGCCTGTGTGTGTGTGTGTGTGTGTGTGTGTGAGTGTGTGTGTGTGTGTCCTAACCTAATCTTTGGAATGTCTTATATTTATGACTGTATGTTCATAAGATTCTAAAATTGTGTTGTGTATTAAGTAGATTTAAGTAAGTGTGTGTAATTACAACTCTTAATTACTTTAAATAATGTAATAATTAGTCATTATTATTATGTAAATATAACAACATTTAGTAGTATAAATAATAGTAGTGGTAATAGTAATAATAATAATAGTAATAATAATAGTAATAATTTTAATAATAATAATAGTAATAATTTTAATAATAATAATAATAATAATTTTAATAGTAATAATTTTAATAATTATAATAATAATAGTAATAATTTTAATAATAATAATAATAATAATTTTAATAGTCATAATTTTAATAATTATAATAATAATAGTAATAATTTTAATAATAATAATAATAATAGTAATAATTTTAATAATAATAATAATAATAATTTTAATAGTAATAATTTTAATAATAATAATAATTTTAATAGTACAGTCAACCCTCACTTTACGCGGTCCCACATTCCGCGTTTCCACGTTTACGCGGTGCCCTGCCGGAACCCAGGATGCTCACATTCCGCGGTGCGTGTACCCCTTTACGCCGAGAGCGGCTGGCGAGCTGCGCCATTTTTGGATCCAAACCTCCCGCCATCCGCCATGTTGCGTAAGCGGCGCAAACATGGTGCGCACAAGGTCGCCCAGTCATGAAAACATTACCAGTTCTTCACCCGCCACCCACCACAGCCGGCCCAAGTCAGTGATAGTGATAATTATGGTGAGGATATGGACTTATATGGACTTTGGGGGGTTTGACAAAGAGGCCCTGCAAGCCTCTGTGGTAGATAGTGATACAATTGATACAAGTGACACAGGTGAGGGCCAATAATCTGCCCTCTGCCTCGGAACCAACCGCCCATCCCCGTGTGCCCAGCCATCTTTTCTACTAATGTAAGTGTTAAAAAACCTAATATTATTGATATTTCTCTTAATTATTAATTGTGTGTGCATGCCATCATAAAGTTAAGATAATATTTTTACTACAACATAGTTGTGTCGTCAAAAAGTGGAGTTTGGGGGTCGGCCCGGTCTCTATTTCAATTAATCCCATATGTTATGTTATTCACTTTTCGCGTTTCTCACTTTCCACGGTACCCTCCGGGTTACATTAACTGCGTGAAGTGAGGGTTGATTGTAATAATGTCCACTAAAATCTTCACGCATGTTTACAATGTGTTTAATATGTATATAGACAATATACATATACATATATACATACACCATACATATATACAAATAATACACACTCGCCCTAAACTTCTCGAATGCTATAAATACGATCTGATAAATAAACAAGGAATCGCAAATCATTTTTAGACGGGGGCTATTTTGCTCCTTCTCACAACCATCTTGTTTTGGTGTTCGAGATTATTTATTTTATTTTTTCCACGATAATGTTACCTACGCAGACCCTAGACTAAGTTGCTGGTCCGATGTTCGAGAAGTTTTGGGCGTGTTTACGTAGACGGTATAGATAGAGAGACAATTGGCAAGGAGGTAATACGATGATATGTTAGTCGATCAAACCACCAGATTCCTTATTTTCATTAGGGGTCATAAAATGGCCTTGGAGCATTATTATTTATTGCATTATGCTCTTGATGGAATATTAAGTGATTTTATTAAATTTTATAATGCTCTTAAAATGATTAGAATGCTCCTATATAATGCTCTTAAAATGATTAGAATGCTCCTATATAATGCTCTTAAAATGATTAGAATGCTCCTATATAATGCTCTTAAAATGATTAGAATGCTCCTATATAATGCTCTTAAAATGATAAGAATGCTCCTATATTTTATACAGTAATGCTCTTAAAAAATTAGAATCAAGTCCTATATTTTATAATGCTCTTAAAATGATTATAATGCTCTTATATAATGCTCCTATACTTTATAATGTTCTTGAAGGAAAATTAAGTGTATACTGTATTAAATTTTATAATACTCTTTAAACAATTAGAATCAAGTCCTATATTTTATAATTTTCTTAAAATGATTATAATGCTCCTATATAATGCTCCTATATAATGCCCCCAAAGGAATAAATTAATCGACCACACATCTCATACATTCGTGACGTCTTACATCAATTGTTTACACAGGCGAGGATTTCTGGAGGTGGCAGACGATGAACCCAGACGGCTATGCTAAGGACGAGCCATTCGAAGCGACGGTATTGGACAGACCACAGACCGTAACGACTCCCCCTGGAAACGTCAAGACAACAACAGCGACGTCCACTAACTCCTCCTCCTCCTCGGTGAATGGCGTCAACGGAGTGAAGAATCATTGAGATCGTCGGGTTGGTTAGGTTTTGCTGTCGTAGTTAGTGCTAGTTAGTGAGGTTGATGCACTGTGGTAGTTTGAGGTACTGTATACTGCACTGTTGTGGTATTATAGGATGGTAGTTTGGAGATTTTGTCTCTCTCTCTCTCTCTCATCCCGTCCACTCTTGCGACGGCTGACGATTTAACCCCATTGTGTAACGCGCCAACGGCCAATCGGACATACGCACAAGTTCCTCCGCGTGTCTGGATGTCCATATGTCGGGAAACGCATCTACTATTTATAATAACCGTTAATATATGAATGGATTTAATTTTGGTGATTCCTGGTGCAACGTTGGAACCCATCTAGTATTTTTGGGGGTATATTTTGGAAATGGGATCTAGATGCGTCTTAAAGTCCGATCGTTTAAAATAAAGTCCGATCGGTTAAAATAAAGTCCGATCGGTTAAAATAAAGTCCGATCGGTTAAAATAAAGTCCGATCGGTTAAGATAAAGTCCGATTGGTTAAAATACGATGTTTATCGAGTTGTTTTGAGGTAATAATCATATATTGGACAGAGGGTTTCATGCCCCCAATGAAACGAAAAGTACGGTAGTATTTATTTCGATGTCAGTTGAACCCCTAAGGAAATGTTTTTTTTTTTTTTAGTGCCCGATACGTTTACTCGTTTACCTTCCTGAAGATCGTATTGTAAACGTTATAAATGTACGTAGAGTTGATTGGGGTTATAATAATAATAATAAGATATCACAAGAAAATGGTATTTAATTCCCTTCTCCCCCCCCCAAAAAATCCAAAAAAAAAAAAAAAATTGGCATTATATACTATAGAGAAACGTCCATAGATTAAATAAATTAAATAGATGGATTAATTACCTCTCCTTAGCTTTCGTTAGGTTTACGTTAGAGGTGCCAACATGATACGGTGATTCTTTGCAAAATTTTTCCAATGATGAAGGTAACAGTTCTTCTCATGTGAATTATATAGCAATTATATCGCCTAGTTGGAGGTTAAAATTGAAATGTTAAATTGGCTTAGGAGTTTGTGAAGGAATTTAACGTTAATATGTTAAATTAGTAGGAAATGTTAAATAAATCGACTGAAATAAAAATATCATTTAATTTTAAGTTAAAATTGTAATGTTTCTGAGGGTCTTTAAGAGTTAATGTATTGTATGGTTGTTAATTATTAAAATAGCTCAATTACTAGTGAAAAATTACAATTGATTCGACTTTAAACTATGACTGAATAAAATAGCAATAAAATAGCCCAATTGCTAGTTAAGAATGACACTATTTATTCAACTTTAAACTATGACTGAATAAAATGGCAATAAAATAGCCCAATTGCTAGTTAAGAATGACACTATTCAGCTTTAAACTATGACTGAATAAAATAGCAATTAAATAGCTCAATTGTTAGTTAAAATATATATTATTTCGACTTTCTACCAAGACTGGATAAACTAGGAATAAAATAGCCAGATGGTTAGTTAAAATATATTTATTCAGCTTTCAACCAAGACTAAATAAAATAGCAATAAAATAGTCCAATAATTCAAACAGAGATATTAAGTTGTATTAGAGAATTATTTAAGTAATTTGACTTTATATATATACTTTAGATGCCAGTCCAGGGATGTATGTAACATTAGATTGAAAGAATACCAATTAATTTATAAGTAATATCTCCGTTACCCAGAATCCCTCAAACCCGTAACTCTCCAATGGCCGGAATTTAAATTTTTTTCGGATAATCGTTACCAGATCCGGAATTTTCTGGAAAATTCCGGATCTGGGAACGATTTTCCGGGAAATTTCGAGAAAATTCCGGGGATGGGGGATATTTTTCCGGGTTTGAGGGAGTCATCTGGTTACCTGGAAATCTCTCATTCCCGGAAGCGTTCTGGACGGATTGTTCCGGCTGACGGGGATATAACTGTATCGATAAGTTTGCCGATATCTTTTTTGTAATCCACCGATATCGTCCAATTATGCGTTATCAATAAAGTTAAAAGTATTGTATGCTAGTTTATAAGTGTGTGGTTTAAGTCTTATTTATAAAAGTAAAACATAAATGTATTGGTTTTGTTTTATTTTCTTTGTTTTTTTGTTTAGTTTTAAGCATTTATTTTTGTGTTTTTAAGTCAAATGTCGGTGGGTTTTTTTGAGGACGTTGGTTTGAGGTTTAACTATAAGAGGTGATTCTTAAGGTGATCGTGGCGTTTATTGCCCCAAGGACATAAAAACACATTAAAATCATGGTTATATATTGGTGTCTTGGCTATAGATGCAACGACATATACAGTATAGACAATTGAAACCTGCATACTGTCCAGAGAAGAGATTCATAAGGTGATCGTGGCGTTTATTGCCCCAAGGACATAAAAACACATTAAAATCATGGTTATATATTGGTGTCTTGGCTATAGATGCAACGACATATACAGTATAGACAATTGAAACCTGCATACTGTCCAGAGAAGAGATTCATAAGGTGATCGTGGCGTTTATTGCCCCAAGGACATAAAAACACATTAAAATCATGGTTATATGTTGGTGTCTTGGCTATAGATGCAACGACATATACAGTATAGACAATTGAAACCTGCATACTGTCCAGAGAAGAGATTCATAAGGTGATCGTGGCGTTTATTGCCCCAAGGACATAAAAACACATTAAAATCATGGTTATATATTGGTGTCTTGGCTATAGATGCAACGACATATACAGTATAGACAATTGAAACCTGCATACTGTCCAGAGAAGAGATTCATAAGGTGATCGTGGCGTTTATTGCCCCAAGGACATAAAAACACATTAAAATCATGGTTATATATTGGTGTCTTGGCTATAGATGCAACGACATATACAGTATAGACAATTGAAACCTGCATACTGTCCAGAGAAGAGATTCTTAAGGTGATCGTGGCGTTTATTGCCCCAAGGACATAAAAACACATTAAAATCATGGTTATATATTGGTGTCTTGGCTATAGATGCAACGACATATACAAAAAACAATTGACAGATGCATGTGTATTTGTTTTATTAGACAGAAAATACAAATAATTACAAACATGCAGAGTGAATTTTTTTTTTTAATTTTTATACAAGGACAAAAAACAATTAAATTACATATACATATACAATTTTTGTTTTGGGATTGAAGTCTTCGTGGAATACATACATACATACGTACCTCAGCGAGAATCTACATGTATGCACTTGTTCCCTAGCCACAGGCAGAAAACGACCTCGTTACAGTTTCTGTGTGGAGAAGAAGAGTAATTAGACGATGGTGACACCTCCATTATATCGAAGTTCCGTTAGATGTTGAACCTCGATTTAATGGACTATATAGAGAGAAAAGTCCGTTATATCGAAGTTCCGTTAGATGTGGAACCTCGATTTAATGAACTGTATATGGAGGAAAGTCTGTTATATCGAGGCTCCGTTAGATGTGGAACCTCGATTTAATGGACTATATAGAGAGAAAACTCCATTATATCGAGGTTCCGTTAGATGTGGAACCTCGATTTAATGGACTATATGGGGAGGAAAGTCCATTATATCGAGGGTCTGTTAGGTGTAAAAACCTCGATTTAACGAACTGTATGGGGAGGAAAGTCCGTTATATCGAGGTTCCGTTAGATGTGGAACCTCGATTTAATGAACTGTATAGGGAGGAAAGTCCGTTATATCGAGGTTCCGATAGATGTGGAACCTCGATTTAACGAACTATATAGAGATGTATATAAAATCACCTGTTGTTCACCTGTCGTACAAATTAGGTAGTTAACTGTAATCTCTCTAAGGGGGGGGGGGGCGTAACTGAGGTGCTACAGTACAGGTAATTGCCTTCGTATGGACATTTACAACCACCTGATAATCACTAGCACATCTCAGGGACCAGACTTAGCACATCTCAGGGACCAGACTTAACGCATCACTAGCATATCTCAGTTACCAGATGGGGTGACAGTACTCCAGGACAGGGAAGCAGCCTCACTCTTGAAGATCTGTGGGACATGGATGCCTTTGATCACAAGACCTCGAGGATTTAACTAAATAATTCACTCGATTCTTTAGTATACATGGTGGACTGTATACCTCTGTTGTGTAGTATACATGGTGGACTGTATACCTGTGTTGTTTAGTATACATGGTGGACTGTATACCTCTGTTGTTTAGTATACATGGTGGACTGTATACCTCTGTTGTTTAGTATACATGGTGGACTGTATACCTGTGTTGTTTAGTATACATGGTGGACTGTATACCTGTGTTGTTTAGTATACATGGTGGACTGTATACCTGTGTTGTTTAGTATACATGGTGGACTGTATACCTCTGTTGTTTAGTATACATGGTGGACTGTATACCTGTGTTGTTTAGTATACATGGTGGACTGTATACCTCTGTTGTTTAGTATACATGGTGGACTGTATACCTGTGTTGTTTAGTATACATGGTGGACTGTATACCTGTGTTGTTTAGTATACATGGTGGACTGTATACCTGTGTTGTTTAGTATACATGGTGGACTGTATACCTGTGTTGTTTAGTATACATGGTGGACTGTATACCTGTGTTGTTTAGTATACATGGTGGACTGTATACCTGTGTTGTTTAGTATACATGGTGGACTGTATACCTGTGTTGTTTAGTATACATGGTGGACTGTATACCTGTGTTGTTTAGTATACATGGTGGACTGTATACCTGTGTTGTTTAGTATACATGGTGGACTGTATACCTGTGTTGTTTAGTATACATGGTGGACTGTATACCTCTGTTGTTTAGTATACATGGTGGACTGTATACCTGTGTTGTTTAGTATACATGGTGGACTGTATACCTGTGTTGTTTAGTATACATGGTGGACTGTATACCTGTGTTGTTTAGTATACATGGTGGACTGTATACCTCTGTTGTTTAGTATACATGGTGGACTGTATACCTGTGTTGTTTAGTATACATGGTGGACTGTATACCTGTGTTGTTTAGTATACATGGTGGACTGTATACCTGTGTTGTTTAGTATACATGGTGGACTGTATACCTGTGTTGTTTAGTATACATGGTGGACTGTATACCTGTGTTGTTTAGTATACATGGTGGACTGTATACCTGTGTTGTTTAGTATACATGGTGGACTGTATACCTGTGTTGTTTAGTATACATGGTGGACTCTCTCTCTCTCTCTCTCTCTCTCTCTCTCTCTCTCATCTTAAGTTATAACTCGAAGGACCAGATCACATTACGTCTCGTCCTTGAAGACATCACACTTGGCGTTGTTACAAGGAGGAAGAGCCGATAACTGCTTGGAGGTGTAGTTCATGGCGGTAGTTAGGGTCAGTCCTCGTGGTTTACATGCTGGTAACGGCCACCTGATGATGGTAGAGGGGTCGTTAGGGGGGTTGGTAATTAAGGTCGTTGGGTGTACATAGCTTAAGGTTATGTTGGGTGGTTAGTGATGGTTTGAGTTGGTTAGGTTAGGTTAGGCTCTGTCTCTCTGTTAGTACTCGAGGTGGGATTAGGTTAAGTTGGATTACCTTGACCTAACTTAACCCAACTTAACTTAACCTAACTTAACCCAACTTAGCTTAACCTAACTTAACCCAACCTAACTTAACCCAACTTAACCTAACCTAACTTAACCCAACCTAACTTAACCCAACTTAACTTAACCCAACTTAACCCAACCTAACTTAACCCAACTAACTTAACCTAACCTAACTTAACCCAACTTAACTTAACCTAACTTAACCCAACTTAACTTAACCTAACTTAACCCAACCTAACCCAACCTAACCTAACTTAACCCAACCTAACTTAACCCAACTTAACTTAACCTAACCTAACCCAACCTAACCCAACCTAACCTAACCTAACTTAACCCAACCCAACCTAACTTAACCCAACCCAACTTAACTTAACCTAACCTAACCACCGAGATACCATAAATATGTATAAATCATCAATTAGATCCAAAATTAAATACAGTTATATGACCTTTGACCTCATACCTGTGGAGGTCAGAAGCTAGGTCATGGCAGGGTCGAGTATTGAGTCCAGCTACACATGGACACTCACAGGCCATGTCACAGGTATTTCGACATGCCATCGTTTCCTCGTTCTGTAATTAAGGTTGATATTATGGTCTGGTTATGACCTAATTACAGTTAGTTGATTATATTCTATTGTGGTTTAAATATATGACCCTAACGAGGCAGTTTGAGTCGTTAAGAACCCCCACACACCCCTACACACCCCCACACACCCCACACACCCCCACACACCTCCACACACCCCCACCACACCTCCACACACCTCCACACACACACCCCCTACACACCCCTACACACCCCCAACACCCCCACCACACCCCTACACACCTCCACACACCCCCTACACACCCCCAACACACCCCAACACACCCCCCCACACACCCCCAACACACCCCCCCACACACCCCCCCCACACACCCCCAACACACCCCCCCCACACACCCCCAACACACCCCCACACACCCCTACACACCCCCTACACACCCCCACACACCCCAACACACACCTCCACACACCCCAACACACACCCCCACACACCCCCCCACACACCCCCACACCCCCCAACACACCCTAAACTCACCCCCACACACCAACCCCCCCACACCCCAACACACCCCCACACACCCCCAACACACCCCAACACACCCCACACCCCCAACACACCCCCTACACACCCCCAAACACACCCCCACACACCCCCAACACACCCCCTACACACCCCACACACCCTAGCACACCCCCTACACACCCCTACACACCCTACACACCCCCACACACCCCAACACACCCCCTACACACACCCCTACACACCCCAACACACCCCAACACACCCCAACACACCCTAACACACCCCCAACACACACCCACACACCCCCAAACACCCCCACACACCCCCAAAACACCCCAACACACCCCCTACACACCCCACACACCCCCTACACACCCCAACACACCCTAACACACCCCAACACACCCCCAACACACCCCAACACACCCTAAACTTACCAGGAAATGATCACAGTGGCAGCTATCATAGCCCATCAGACGTTCAGTTCGCACCACCAGAAACAGATTAGACGCCGGAATCTTATACATTAGGTAATACTTCCCTCTGTGTTGGGTCTTGTAGCCACTAAGTTCCATAGACCAGTAGTAGAATGTTACTTCTCTCTCGTAGTCGTGACATCCGTGGCGTCGAAGTACTTTACTGGATATCAGGTCACGAGCTGGTCAATGGGAGGCAGATATGGTCGTTATAGAGAAAGAAATTGATGTTTTTACTGTTTTTTGGGGTTAGGTTAGGTTTTGGTTGGGTTAGGTTTTGGTTGGGTTAGGTTTTGGTTGGGTTAGGTTAGGTTAGGTTGGGTTGGGTTAGGTTGAGTTAGGTTGGGTTTTGGTTAGGTTTAGTTAGGTTTTGGTTGAATTTGGTCTGGTTGCGTTGGTTAGGTCAAGTTAGGTAAGGTCAGGTCAGGTTAATAATTCACTGCTAATTATAATTATTACTGTAACATCATATAATTACTGTAATAACTAATAATCATGGTAATTAGTCCTCGATAATTAAACTACCATAACCATTCATAATTCTACTAAATAACCATAGAATAACCATGGTAATTAGTCCTCAATAATCTCAGCACTAGGACAGATTGACTCACCAATATCCGGAGCTATGGAAGTGATGTGGGCTGAGATTAGGTCAGTGTCATTGTGGCAGTCACGGGGGGAGGTGCTGTGTGGTACCTGGTCTAACTTAATGACTATGTACCCAAGTCTGTCCACCAGTAGACATCTGTGAGGGGTGAGGTTAGAACGTTTGTAGCTTAATCTAATTTAATATAACGTAATTTAATCTAATCTACTTAACCCTATCTTACAAATTAACCTAACCAAATAGTTCTCTCTGACTCACGTATGTTGGGAACAGTATGGGACATTCTTGAGAAATATTGCTTGAATGTACTGCAATGTGAAGTCTCCAGCGACCACGGCCATCGGATTGCCTAATGGCCCTTGAAGAGCTTTAGTAATTGTGTACATCATTCCAGCGCCTAGTTCATCACAATAGGGTGTGGTCATTGAGACGGCATCCTCCTCGTTAGTCGATATCGCTAACAGGTACCTGGTGGAATTACGTTTTGTGAGGGAATTGTTATTTAATTAATGGTATAGACCTATGTTACATCGCCAGGTATGTATTTTAGTGGTATAGGCCTATTTTGGCGTTAGATTTGAAACCTTGATTTAATGAAATATAAAACTATTAAACCATATTTACATAACTAACAGCACCCTCTTACCATGGCCTAGTCCTATGGTCATATGTTTGCTTGAGTACAGTGCCAGGGAAAGCTATAAGGGTGCCATCAGTTGTCCCCATGTACTGCTGACCGATGTAGTTACTGAGATTAGCTGCTCGTTTCCACACACGTTCTGCCTTCTCAACTAGCTTCACACTGGCTCTTAAATCCTTCTGTGAGTGAATTAAGAGGTTTATTTCAGTGTTTTATTGTGTTTCTTTAGTGTTTTTATTATATTTTGAGTTTTATTTGTATGTCTCTTTCATCTTACACTTAGCAGCTCGTCGTAGGGTCTGTCGCCGTGAAATATTGAGTACAAGAGTGCAATTTCCTGGTTAGTTTCACCTCTTATATAACCCCGGACGTCGTTGAAACAGTCAGGTGCAAATTTGACCAGACCCTTATCTGCAATGGCTCTCTGTAATAGGATAATAGTAGTAATAGTAGTAGTAATCGTAGTAGTAGTAGTAGTAATAATAATAACAGTAATAATAATAAAAAAACAATAATAATCATAAATAATTTGGTCAGAATAGGTTACATTAAGTTAGGTTATGTGATATATAGGTCAGGTCAGGTCAAACTTGATTAACCTCACTCACCGTGCCAAAGAACCTACAGAATGACCTCGTATTGCTGGGTTTTGGCAGATGGTAGTGGAAATCTTTCATGTGACAATCGGTAGAGTTGTAACAATGGTATTTTGATGCCATGACCTGTAACGACAATGACCTTTTAAGGGACTACGGTGCTAAAGTGAACTAATGAGACAGACAGAACTGTATATATGACCACTTTAACACCTGTCAACACCTGTATTTTATTTTAATTAAGGTGAAAATCTGATAACTCTCTCTCTCTCTCTCCAAAACCAGAATTGTGTTAAAAATATCCCTTTCATCTGCCCCTCCCCCCTCTCCCACTCCTCCCTCTCACCCCCACCCACTCCCCCCACTCAACCAACCCTTACCTTCCCACTCTTGAGAGGCAATACGAGGGCAATGCTAAGATCCGTGCCATTTATAGGTCCCCAGAGGTAACGCAGGCTGGCCCTCTGACGTTGGACAGCATTGGGTAGGTTCAGCCTGCCCCTTGGCCTGCCCACTGACACTACTCGGGTGCCCTTTATTACGTCCTGTAGATAAGAGGTTGGATTAGGTTAGGTTTAGGTTAGGTTAGGTTAGGTTTTGGTTAGATTAGGTTAGATTTAGGTTAGGTTGGGTTTGATTTAATCTGTTGAGGGCCCTTGTACATATATGAAGGGAACTAACATATAGAGGGAGCTAACACATAGAGGGAACTAACATATAGAGGGAACTAACATATAGAGGGAACTAACATATAGAGGGAACTAACATATAGAGGGAACTAACATATAGAGGGAACTTACATATAGAAGGAACTAACATATAGAAGGAACTAACATATAGAGGGAACTAACATATAGAGAGAACTAACATATAGAAGGAACTAACATATAGAGGGAACTAACATATAGAGGGAACTAACATATAGAAGGAACTAACATATAGAGGGAACTAACATATAGAGGGAACTAACATATAGAGGGAACTAACATATAGAGGGAACTAACATATAGAAGGAACTAACATATAGAGGGAACTAACATATAGAGGGAACTAACATATAGAAGGAACTAACATATAGAAGGAACTAACATATAGAGGGAACTAACATATAGAGGGAACTAACATATAGAGGGAACTAACATATAGAGGGAACTAACATATAGAAGGAACTTACATATAGAAGGAACTAACATATAGAGGGAGCTAACACATAGAGGGAACTTACATATAGAAGGAACTAACATATAGAAGGAACTAACATATAGAGGGAACTAACATATAGAGGGAACTAACATATAGAGGGAACTAACATATAGAGGGAACTAACATATAGAGGGAACTAACATATAGAGGGAACTTACATATAGAAGGAACTAACATATAGAAGGAACTAACATATAGAGGGAACTAACATATAGAGAGAACTAACATATAGAAGGAACTAACGTATAGAGGGAACTAACATATAGAGGGAACTAACATATAGAGGGAACTAACATATAGAAGGAACTAACATATAGAAGGAACTAACATATAGAGGGAACTAACATATAGAAGGAACTAACATATAGAGGGAACTAACATATAGAGGGAACTAACATATAGAAGGAACTAACATATAGAGGGAACTAACATATAGAAGGAACTAACATATAGAGGGAACTAACATATAGAGGGAACTAACATATAGAAGGAACTAACATATAGAAGGAACTAACATATAGAGGGAACTAACATATAGAGGGAACTAACATATAGAGGGAACTAACATATAGAAGGAACTAACATATAGAAGGAACTAACATATAGAGGGAACTGACACATAGAGGGAACTAACACATAGAAGGAACTAACATATAGAGGGAACTAACATATAGAAGGAACTAACATATAGAGGGAACTAACATATAGAGGGAACTAACATATAGAAGGAACTAACATATAGAGGGAACTAACATATAGAAGGAACTAACATATAGAGGGAACTAACATATAGAAGGAACTAACATATAGAGGGAACTAACATATAGAGGGAACTAACATATAGAGGGAACTAACATATAGAAGGAACTAACATATAGAGGGAACTAACATATAGAAGGAACTAACATATAGAGGGAACTAACATATAGAGGGAACTAACATATAGAAGGAACTAACATATAGAGGGAACTAACATATAGAAGGAACTAACATATAGAGGGAACTAACATATAGAGGGAACTAACATATAGAAGGAACTAACATATAGAGGGAACTAACATATAGAGGGAACTAACATATAGAGGGAACTAACATATAGAGGGAACTAACATATAGAAGGAACTAACATATAGAAGGAACTAACATATAGAAGGAACTAACATATAGAGGGAACTAACATATAGAAGGAACTAACATATAGAGGGAACTAACATATAGAAGGAACTTACATATAGAAGGAACTAACATATAGAAGGAACTAACATATAGAGGGAACTAACACATAGAGGGAACTTACATATAGAAGGAACTAACATATAGAGGGAACTAACACATAGAGGGAACTAACACATAGAGGGAACTAACACATAGAGGGAACTAACATATAGAAGGAACTAACATATAGAGGGAACTAACACTATAAAGAAAACATTACCTTAAACCCCGGCTTCTGTCTCACGATATCCCTAAGAAAAGACCTGACATTAGGGTCCCGTTCCAGCTTATCGATGGTGACATAAGCTGGGTCCATAGTCAGGGCATGGGGTGACGGCAGAAGAGGGTGCATCACTGTGTTGCCCTGACTGTTAACGATGAACACGTAGGCATTGTTGATATCTGCCGGAGTAAGGTCAATTATTGTGACCTAATCTAGACTAACTTAGATTAGATTATCATTAACTTTAGATTAACTAGAAATTACTTGACACTTACCATCAATAGAAACATCAGCTAGTAGGTTAATTATACTGTAGTCAATACACGTAGCACCAACGAATTCTCCTCGTGCTGACAGTGGTAAGCATACTGACATAATGTAGCCGTCACCAAAGGCATCCCAGTATGGCATAGGAATCACTGGGCGTTCTGTCACTGTTACCCCGAAGCTGTTGGGTAGTTAGAGGTAGTTAGAAAGACAATAAGATAGGCATAGGAATCACTGGACGTTCTGTCACTGTTACCCCGAAGCTGTTGGGTAGTTAGAGGTAGTTAGAAAGACAATAAGACAGTACATTAATTTTCACAACATTAATAAGTCTCTATGTATCTGTCTATCTCACCTGGACACGCTGGTTTGAGAGGCGTAGAATTTCTCCAGTGTGGGAAAAGCGACCAATTTCAGCGTTGATTTATTGAGGTGAAGCAATTCTGCGTCTTTAATTCCTTCCCCTGCTTCTGTTGGTGATTTACAATACCTACGTTAGCTGGGAATTGTTCTACGCTAGCTGGGAATTGTTTGATGTTAGCTGGGAATTGTTTGACGTTAGCTGGGAATTGTTTGACGTTAGCTGGGAATTGTTTGACGTTAGCTGGGAATTGTTTGATGTTAGCTGGGAATTGTTCTACGTTATCTGGGAATTGACATAATTTAGCCATCAATAGACCTACATTAACTATCACTAGGCCTACTTTAGCCATCAATAGGCCTACATTAGCTATCAATAGACCTACATTAACTATCACTAGGCCTACTTTAGCCATCAATAGGCCTACTTTAGCCATCAATAGGCCTACATTAGCTATCAATAGGCCTACTTTAGCCATCAATAGGCCTACATTAGCTATCAATAGACCTACATTAACTATCAATAGGCCTACTTTAGCCATCAATAGGCCTACATTAGCTATCAATAGACCTACATTAACTATCAATAGGCCTACATTAGCCATCAATAGGCCTACATTAGCTATCAATAGACCTACATTAACTATCAATAGGCCTACTTTAGCCATCAATAGGCCTACATTAGCTATCAATAGACCTACATTAACTATCAATAGGCCTACTTTAGCCATCAATAGGCCTACATTAGCTATCAATAGACCTACATTAACTATCAATAGGCCTACTTTAGCCATCAATAGGCCTACATTAGCTATCAATAGACCTACATTAACTATCAATAGGCCTACATTAACCATCAATAAACCTACATTAACTATCAATAGGCCTACATTAACTATCAATAGGCCTACTTTAGCCATCAATAGGCCTACAATATCCATCTAACCTTTGAGTGGGTTGACTACAATTGATATAGACTGATCGAGGGTTCCATTGAGGGCTGCCATTAGTTCTTCATTCTGCTCCCAGTGCTGCCAGCCTGACCGAGTAGTCACGTACACCATAACAAAGTGTGGTGATTCTGTTGGGTAGTTGAATTGGTAGTTTAATTGGTAGTTTGAGGTGTGGTTTGTTTGTTGTTGTGTATATATGGTGATGTTGTGTATGGGGGTCACCTCTGTTGTTAACCATATATTAAAAGTGTCGTCCCTGTAGTGAAGGTGTTAGTGGAAAAGAAAAACCCAACTTAAACCTGACTCCACTAAGGTAAACCCCCATTAAACCGAATACAATTATAAACCAAAAAACAATTTAAAACTAAAACTAATTAAAATATTCACAAAATAAATAAAACGGGACAACTCAACCAGCCAACACACCTGCAGGAAGATTGAACGGCTGCTTGAAGCTATTAAGAAGGACCTCTGTTCCTGCCATAAGAGCCGCTATGTGACTTGAGAATCCTGAAGAAATAGACGAAGATGGTGAGGTGTTCCCTGAAGTGTTCCCTGAAGTGTTCCCTGAAGGTAGCACTGTAGAAGGAACAACACCATCTGGTCTCGATTTAAGCCAAGTATCCAGGAGATCATTGAGACGTTCCTTGTTCCTTCTACTACCCACGATAACTGTGCCAAG
>CAUDMG010001557.1:42500-165000 GCA_958450375.1 Homarus gammarus | reverse complement strand
TATTGCTTGTATACCTCTACTGTCTATATAGAATTCACATTGGAATAATCATAAGTCAATTACCACATTAAACCTTCAATAACTCTCAAACAAATAAATAAATCACCATAAAATCACCGAAAAAGAAATCACTGTTATTTTTCCACCATAAATTAACCTTGAATTCTGTAGTTACTTACATACAGATGCCAAATAGTTTAATAACATGTAATTTTACCGTCTCTTTACGCTTAATTATCATCATTCTACCTTTAATTACGAGATATAATTAATCACTCTCTGTTTAATAGATCGTTTAGGGGTTTAATAGGATGATAGATTGGATAGACTAAAAAAGGGATAGCTTTATGGGGATACTACTCAAGGTGGGGATGTGTAGCAAATAATCAACGTTTTATTACATTCTATTCAAACCAGACGATAATAGTGGTTTAATAATCACACAAATAAACCTAAATTACAATATATTTAATCCAATATACGTAAATAACTCGGTAATTAAGTATAAACTAAAAAAAAAAACAATTCAATATACCTTTTGTGGAATTCCTTAAGGCTGTAGTGAAGGTGCAGGGTTATTTTTATCTTATATCACCATAATTAACTCAATATCTTCATTATTTACACCATTAGAATGTTGATTAGATGTTAAATGAGGGATTATTCTTAGTTAATATGATGTGAGGTGGAACGTGTGGCTAAATTTTAGTTAAATAAGTGAACAGTACAACAGATGGTCCCAGCCTCCAATGTCTTATTAAGTAGGAAAAATTATCTTAGATGTTTTAACGAATTAATATTTTTTGGAGGTTTAATAAGAGATAAGGGTTTATTTAAATGGTTTATTTTTATTACAATACCAATGTTTTTTTTGTAGATTAATATATGTGGATTTTATTCTCGATTTATAAAAAATTTGTGCCATTGTGAATGTTTCTCAGATGTAAACAAATGACGTCATTGCTAGCCTCTCACCCACACCTCAAAAAGATGTCATTTTTTTATATAAATTAATTGATATTATTTAGTATTTAATAATTAATTTTAATATTTGGTGCTTCTATATTTAATAAAATATTTGTTTTTTTTATGATAGTATTAAAATAAACTGATATTAAATAGAAAATCATATAAAAACAATGTAATGTAACCCGACTCGACTCCAGCCATTACTAAAACCGGGTTATATAAACGAGAAAATTCCCAATATAAAATACCTTAAAAATATAAAATTCTAAGTTAATAATAGATAAATAAATAATAAATAACAGTTAATATAAAAATAAAAGGTTATTTGGTACAAGGAAATACATTTAAAGTACTTATAAAAATTACTTAATAATTAGTAGTCTTGTCTTACCTGTTCGCTGATTGGCTGATCAAGGTAGCACCACCATGACGTCATATTGTGTGGTGTTTAAATTAGCGAATGTGTACAAAATCGTATCTATTATCTAGTGACTAGGATAATGTATTTAGGGATTTATTAACGTTGTATTAGTTGTATTTATGTATGTATGTTTTATGTATTATAGGAAGTTTATATTATTGGAACGCTAATTTTTATTCTCGTTAATTTAGTTAAGTGAAAATGTCTGCCTGACGTACGATACATAATGTGGTTGATCATGTTTTGTCGTTTATACTCTGTGATTGATTTGATTTGTTGTGATTGATAGATTAAATTGATGTTATTGATGTTTTTGTTTATTTTAATATGTGTGTCAGTGTAAATTATCATTAATTAATATGGTATTTAGTAAAGTAAGTGAATATTAGTTTTTGGGTGGATTATTTTAACATAAACCCGAATTATTTTTTTAGTTTTTATTATTTATGGTTTAAATGTAGTAAAATTAACATCGGAATATCATTTTTTAAATTAACTTTGGGGGATAATATTTCAGGGATAGTTTACTGTACGACAACTTCACCATCGACACACCTATGGCAACAATCAGCTGTACGTCTCTCAGCTGGTCCAGTGTTTTGGTTGACGTCATCGAGAGAGGACGCTAAAAGTGCTTGATAATGGATAGTCCCTCACCTGCCTATCGTTCACCTTTTTTACGACCATGGATGTCACAGTCTGGTGCAGCGGCGCCTTCTGGAGGAGGGAACATAGGCCTAAAAGGAATTATAGCAGGTAAACTCAGGTTATTTTATATTAATATCTAACAAATAGCAATAGCTGGTAACGTTAGGCAATACTGCAGGGCCGTCCTAGGCTTAACCCGGCGTCGTGGTGGGGGGGATTAAAAAGACCCACTTTTAACCACAAAATACTTAATGTTCTTCTACCACACTAATACAACCGGTTAAATAACGTGTATAATTGTTATTTATCCGGTTATATATGTTTATAATATATATTTGTGATAGGAGGGCAAAAAGTATATAATTTATGTAGTTTTGGCTGGATTTTATGTCAAGGTAAATTGATGTCCCTTAGACCGCCTCTATGTATGGACGTTTATACATATTAATACACATATAACAATGATTTATATTATACATAATTATACATTGAGGATCTGGGTATGTATATTTGCTATCATATATGTTTATTTAATGATTTAGTCAGAAATATTAACAAAAATAAAGAATTAAATTCGTTTGATAGCTGAGTCCTGGCCAGTTGTTGTCTAAAATCGGTCTAAATACTGTCTAAAAACGTCTAAATACTGTCTTAAAGCGTCGGAACCCAGTCTAATATGTATAAATACTGTTTTTTAACTTAGAAAACTGTTTATAAATGTCTAAATCCTGTCTAAAATGTTTAAATCCTGACTAAATTCCGTCTAAAATGCCTGAATCCTGTCTAAAATGCCTGAATCCTGTCTATTAAGTCTGAATCCTGTCTATTAAGTCTGAATCCTGACTAAATTCCGTCTAAAATGTCTGAATCCTGTCTAAAATCCGTCTAAAATGTCTGAATCCTGTCTAAATTCCGTCTAAAATGTCTGAATCCTGACTAAATTCCGTCTAAAATGTCTGAATCCTGTCTAAACCGTCTAAATCCCGTCTAAACCGTCTAAAATCTATCTAAAAAATGCCCAAATCCTATCTAAACTGTCTCAAATCTGTCTAACAACATCTCAATTCTGTCTAAAAATCGGTCTAAACACTATATGGGCCTTATGTGATGTTATGCACTTGATTTGAGACATTGTTATTGTTATTTATGATGTTATTTTTGATGTTATTTAAGAGAGCTGCGTTGTGTTGAAGGAGAAATTATGTGATTGATTTTTGTTAAGGCGTGTAGTGGTGGAGGTGGAAGGGGTGTGTGTGTGTGTGTGTAAGGAAAGGAATGACTGTGGTATGTATGTATGTGTGTATGTATGTATGTATTGAGAGAGTTCTTTGTATATATCCCCGTGTGCACCATTGTTCCAGTACCTTCATACATACATACAGGACAATACCGTGACTCAGTGTACACGTTAAGCCCCAAGGCATTGACTAGGTGCTGATGTTATTCACCTGGTTATAACGTCATTGTATTGTTATTGCTGTTGCTGTTATTATTGGTGTTATTATTGGTGTTGTTGTCATGTTAGGTTCTCATGTCACTTGTTCACCATCTTGTCATGTCACAAACTCATGTCAGCTTCAATACTCACACCTCCTGTCATGTGGTAAACCCCCTGACTCGACTGAACACCCACTCATAACGTTACAAGTCGATATCTCAAGGTGTGTCTGACTGTCACTTTGCCATTGCTGTAGATTGACTTGACTTGACCTAACCTAACTTGACCTGACCTGACCTAACACTAACCTAACTTGACCTGGCCTGACCTAACCTAACCTAACCTAACCTAACCTAACCTAACACTAACATAACCTGACCTAACCTAACACTAACCTAGCGCTAACCTAGCGCTAACCTAACACTAACCTATCACTAACCTAACACTAACCTAACCTAACACTAACCTAACACTAACCTAACACTAACCTAACCTAACACTAACCTAACACTAACCTAACCTAACACTAACCTAACACTAACCTAACACTAACACTAACCTAGCGCTAACCTAACACTAACCTAACACTAACCTATCACTAACCTATCACTAACCTAACACTAACCTAACCCTAACCTAACCTGACCTAACACTAACACTAACCTAACTTAACCTGACCTAACCTAACACTAACCTAACACTAACCTAACCTAACACTAACCTAACCTAACCTAACACTAACACTAACCTAACCTAACTTAACCTGACCTAACCTAACACTAACACTAACCTAACACTAACCTAACACTAACTTAACCTGACCTAACCTAACCTAACACTAACCTAACCTAACACTAACCTAACCTAACACTAACACTAACCTAACCTAACCTAACTTAACTTAACCTGACCTAACCTAACACTAACCTAACCTAACCTAACCTAACACTAACCTAACCTAACCTAACACTAACCTAACTTAACCTGACCTAACACTAACCTAACACTAACCTAACCTAACTTAACCTGACCTAACACTAACCTAACACTAACACTAACCTAACACTAATACTAACACTAACCTAACACTAACCTAACACTAGCCTAACACTAATACTAACACTAATACTAACACTAACCTAACACTAATACTAACACTAACCTATCACTAATACTAACACTAACCTAACACTAACCTAACACTAATACTAACACTAACCTAACACTAACCTAACACTAGCCTAACACTAATACTAACACTAACACTAACCTAACACTAATACTAACACTAACACTAACCTAACACTAATACTAACACTAACCTAACACTAACCTAATACTAACACTAACCTAACACTAACCTAACACTAGCCTAACACTAATACTAACACTAATACTAACACTAACCTAACACTAACCTAACACTAACCTAACACTAACCTAACACTAACCTAACACTAATACTAACACTAATACTAACACTAACCTAACACTAACCTAACACTAACCTAACACTAATACTAACACTAATACTAACACTAACCTAACACTAACCTAACACTAATACTAACACTAACCTAACACTAACACTAACCTAACACTAACCTAACACTAACCTAACCTAACACTAACCTAACACTAATACTAACACTAACCTAACACTAATACTAACACTAACCTAACACTAACCTAACACTAACCTAACACTAATACTAACCTAACACTAACCTAACACTAACCTAACACTAACCTAACACTAATACTAACACTAACCTAACACTAACCTAACACTAACCTAACACTAACACTAACCTAACACTAACCTAACACTAACCTAACACTAACCTAACACTAATGCTAACACTAATACTAACACTAATACTAACACTAACCTAACACTAACCTAACACTAACCTAACACTAACACTAACCTAACACTAACCTAACACTAATACTAACACTAACCTAACACTAATACTAACACTAACACTAACCTAACACTAATACTAACACTAATACTAACACTAACCTAACACTAACCTAACACTAATACTAACACTAACCTAACACTAACCTAACACTAATACTAACACTAACACTAACCTAACACTAATACTAACACTAACCTAACACTAACCTAACACTAACCTAACACTAATACTAACACTAACCTAACACTAACCTAACACTAATACTAACACTAACACTAACCTAACACTAATCATGGTGTAGTTTAGACCACAGTTTCAAGTTATCAGATAAGAGGAAAATCAAGAGGCTGGTATCTCTCAGTGACCCCTGTGATGTTGGACTATGGGGTGAGAGATAGGTGAGAGATAGAGAGAGATAGAGGTGAGAGATAGAGGGAGAGGTGAGAGAGATAGAGAGAGGTGAGAGAGGGGTGAGAGAGTGAGAGAGACTTCAAATAACAGTGAGAGATGAAAGGAGATTTAGATGTATTTAAGAGATTCTGTTTCTCTCTATCTCTCTCTCTTCTCTCTATCTTTCTCTCTCTCTCTCTCTCTCTCAGTTCTCTCTCTATCTCTCAATATGTTTCTCACAGGTAAAAGGATAATTATAGTGTAGGAAATGCAAGGCCATGTTTGTGCTGCTTGTGGGGTTCACGTCTCAAATGGTGGTGAGAGATAGAGTGAGAGAGATAGAGTGAGAGAGATAGAGTGAGTGAGAGAGATAGAGTGAAAGTAAGTCATAAATGCCCTTGACTTGTTAACCTATATAGACAAAGTGTGTCCTGTAAATTTCTTCTTTTTATCATAATTAACCAACATTAACCCACATTAACACCCTAACTAACATCTATGACATAAGATAATAATATAATTTAACATAATAAGCCATTAATTAAAGCCTATAGCATAAGATAATAATATAATTTAACAATAATACATTAATTAAAGCCTATGACCTCCCAAAATTAAATTATTATTAAAATTAAAATTCCCGCCAAATTTAAGTCAAATGAGAACCATAATTAATTACAAATACAATTAATAAAACAAAAATAATTACCACTTAATTTTGATAATTAAATAAATCTTTATAATAATTGATAATAAATCCAAAAAGTTTTAAATTAAATTAATAAATAGATAAGAATTTAATAACAGACGAATGTGTTTCAGTTGATTGGTGGGTTAGATAAGGTGTGACGTCATCATAGGTGTGTGACGTCATTAATCCCTAGTCACTAATCTGCTTGTGTTCTTGCTGATTAGTCGCCTATTTTAACTGATTAGGGGCCTATTTTAACTGATTGGAGCCTATTTTAACTGATTGGAGCCTATTTTAACTGATTGGAGCCTATTTTAACTAATTAGGGGCCTATTTTGACTGGGACCTGTTAACCAATCACCATTCGTATACGAGGGCTTCCAGTCACGAGTTCAGCCAATGATTGGACTCATAGGGAGGGTGGGGGAATGAGATCGAACGCTTGATTGGTTGGCAGACATCCAACTCTACGCTGATTGGCTGTCGACCGTATTAGGGGGGATTGTTGTAGTGGTGGTGGTTGTTGTAGTCGTAGTAGTGGTTGTAGTGGTTGTAGTCGTAGTGGTGGTTGTAGTGGTAGTGGTGGTTATACTAGTAGTTGTGGTAGTAATTATTAACGGGATCTCTCTCTCTCAGAAGGTTGTCAAGTTACCACAAGGACAACTAGACTAGTGTACCGTTAATATATACCCGTTAACCTACTACTACCCTCTACCACCACTACCACCACCCTCTACCACCACTACTACCACCCTCTACCACCACTACTACCACCCTCTACCACCACTACTACCACCCTCTACCACCACTACCCTCTACCACCACTACTACCACCCTCTACCACCACTACCCTCTACCACCACCACTACCACCCTCTACCACCACCACTACCACCCTCTACCACCACTACCCTCTACCACCACCACTACCATCCTCTACCACCACTACCACCACCCTCTACCACCACTACTACCACCCTCTACCACCACTACCCTCTACCACCACTACTACCACCCTCTACCACCACTACTACCACCCTCTACCACCACTACTACCACCCTCTACCACCACCACCACCACTACCACCACCCTCTACCACCACCACTACTACCACCCTCTACCACCACTACCACCCTCTACCACCACTACTACCACCCTCTACCACCACTACCACCCTCTACCACCACTACTACCACCCTCTACCACCACCACTACCACCCTCTACCACCACCACTACCACCCTCTACCACCACTACCCTCTACCACCACTACTACTACCCTCTACCACCACTACCCTCCTCTACCACCACTACTACTACCCTCTACCACCACTACCACCACCCTCTACCACCACCACTACCACCCTCTACCACCACTACTACCACCCTCTACCACCACTACTACCACCCTCTACCACCACTACCCTCTACCACCACTACTACCACCCTCTACCACCACTACCCTCTACCACCACCACTACCACCCTCTACCACCACTACCCTCTACCACCACCACTACCATCCTCTACCACCACTACCACCACTACTACCACCCTCTACCACCACTACCCTCTACCACCACCCTCTACCACCACTACTACCACCCTCTACCACCACTACCCTCTACCACCACTACTACCACCCTCTACCACCACTACTACCACCCTCTACCACCACTACCCTCTACCACCACTACCACCACCCTCTACCACCCTCTACCACCACCACTACTACCACCCTCTACCACCACTACCACCCTCTACCACCACTACTACCACCCTCTACCACCACTACCACCCTCTACCACCACTACTACCACCCTCTACCACCACCACTACCACCCTCTTCCACCACCACTACCACCCTCTACCACCACTACCCTCTACCACCACTACTACTACCCTCTACCACCACTACCCTCCTCTACCACCACTACTACTACCCTCTACCACCACCACTACCACCCTCTACCACCACCACTACCACCCTCTACCACCACCACTACCACCCTCTACCACCACTACCCTCTACCACCACTACCCTCCTCTACCACCACTACTACTACCCACTACCCTCCTCTACCACCACCACTACCACCCTCTACCACCACCACTACCACCCTCTACCACCACCACTACCACCTCTCTACCACCACCACTACCACCTCTACCACCACTACTACCACCCTCTACCATCTCTACCACCACTACTACCACCCTCTACCACCACTACCACCACCCTCTACCACCCTCTACCACCACCACTACTACCACCCTCTACCACCACTACCCTCTACCACCACTACTACCACCCTCTACCACCACTACCCTCTACCACCACTACCACCACCCTCTACCACCCTCTACCACCCTCTACCACCACTACCACCACCCTCTACCACCCTCTACCACCCTCTACCACCACCACTACTACCACCCTCTACCACCACCCTCTACCACCACTACCACCCTCTACCACCACCACTACCACCCTCTACCACCACCACTACCACCCTCTACCACCACCACTACCACCCTCTACCACCACCACTACCACCCTCTACCACCACTACTACTACCCTCTACCACCACTACCCTCCTCTACCACCACTACTACCACCCTCTACCACCACTACTACCACCCTCTACCACCACCACTACCACCCTCTACCACCACTACCACCCTCTACCACCACTACTACCACCCTCTACCACCACTACCACCACCCTCTACCACCACTACCCTCTACCACCACTACTACCACCCTCTACCACCACTACTACCACCCTCTACCACCACCCTCTACCACCACCCTCTACCACCACTACTACCACCCTCTACCACCACCACTACCACCCTCTACCACCACCACTACCACCCTCTACCACCACTACCCTCTACCACCACTACTACTACCCTCTACCACCACTTCTACTACCCTCTACCACCACTACCCTCTACCACCACTACTACTACCACCCTCTACCACCACTACCCTCTACCACCACTACCACCACCCTCTACCACCACTACTACCACCCTCTACCACCACTACTACCACCCTCTACCACCACTACCCTCTACCACCACTACCACCACCCTCTACCACCACTACTACCACCCTCTACCACCACTACTACCACCCTCTACCACCACTACTACCACCCTCTACCACCACTACTACCACCCTCTACCACCACTACCCTCTACCACCACTACTACCACCCTCTACCACCACTACTACCACCCTCTACCACCACTACCCTCTACCACCACTACCACCACCCTCTACCACCACTACTACCATCCTCTACCACCACCCTCTACCACCACTACTACCACCCTCTACCACCACTACTACCACCCTCTACCACCACTACTACCACCCTCTACCACCTACTACCCTCTACCACCACCACTACTACCACCCTCTACCACCACTACCCTCTACCACCACTACCACCACCCTCTACCACCACCACTACTACCACCCTCTACCACCACTACCCTCTACCACCACTACCACCACCCTCTACCACCACCACTACTACCACCCTCTACCACCACCACTACTACCACCCTCTACCACCACCACTACTACCACCCTCTACCACCACTACTACCACCCTCTACCACCACCACTACTACCACCCTCTACCACCCTCTACCACCACTACCACCCTCTACCACCACTACCACCCTCTACCACCACTACTACCACCCTCTACCACCACTACCACCCTCTACCACCACTACCACCCTCTACCACCACTACCCTCTACCACCACTACTACTACCCTCTACAACCACTACTACTACCCTCTACCACCACTACTACCACCCTCTACCACCACCACTACCACCCTCTACCACCACTACTACCACCCTCTACCACCACTACTACTACCCTCTACCACCACTACCACCACCCTCTACCACCCTCTACCACCACCACTACTACCACCCTCTACCACCACTACCACCCTCTACCACTACTACCACCCTCTACCACCACTACTACCACCCTCTACCACCACTACTACCACCCTCTACCCTCTACCACCCTCTACCACCACCACCCTCTACCACCACTACCCTCTACCACTACTACCACCACTACAACCACCACTACAACCACCCTCTACCACTACCACCACTACCCTCTACCACCACTACTACCACCCTCTACCACCACTACCACCCTCTACCACCACTACTACCACCCTCTACCACCACTACTACCACCCTCTACCACGACTCACATGAACTAAATTATATTACAGTGGTATGGACAAAGGTCTATTCAGAACCTTTTTTGGTATAAATGGCTTTTCTCTCTCTCTGTCTCCCTATTCCACCGTTTTATCAATTTACTAGTTATTCCATTCTTCGTTATTTTGTTATTCTGTTCTGTTATTGTGTAATGAATGACCTTTGACCCCCTATTACCGATTCCACCCCTAAAACACACCCCTAACCCCCGATTTCAATTTCCAGGGGGTTAATATCAATGCCCCCTTTATCGATTCCACCCCTAAAACACACCCCTAACCCCCGATTTAATTTCCAGGGGGTTAATATCAACACCCCCTTACCGATTCCACCCCTAAAACACTCCACTAACCCCCGATTTAATTTTCCAGGCGGGATTACGGGCGGCATTGAAATATGCATCACCTTCCCCACCGAGTACGTCAAAACGCAGCTTCAATTGGACGAGAAAGGCGCCGGAAAGCGTCAATATAACGGGATCGTCGACTGCGTGAAGAAGACCATCAGTAGCCATGGGGTCTTGGGGTTGTATAGGGGGCTGTCAGTCCTCCTCTATGGGTCTATACCGAAGTCTGCCTGTAGGTGAGTTGTTGTTGGCACTAGAGGGGGCTTGTGAGGTGTGAGTCATTTGTGTTGAAAAAGACCATCAGTAGTCATGGGGTCTTGGGGTTGTATAGGGGGCTGTCAGTCCTCCTCTATGGGTCTATACCGAAGTCTGCCTGTAGGTGAGTTGTTGTTGGCACTAGAGGGGGCTTGTGAGGTGTGAGTCATTTGTGTTGAAAAAGACCATCAGTAGTCATGGGGTCTTGGGGTTGTATAGGGGGCTGTCAGTCCTCCTCTATGGGTCTATACCGAAGTCTGCCTGTAGGTGAGTTGTTGTTGGCACTAGAGGGGGCTTGTGAGGTGTGAGTCATTTGTGTTGAAAAAGACCATCAGTAGCCATGGGGTCTTGGGACTGTATAGGGGGATGTCAGTCCTCCTCTATGGGTCTATACCGAAGTCTGCCTGTAGGTGAGTTGTTGTTGGCACTAGAGGGGGCTTGTGAGGTGCGAGTCATTTGTGTTGAAGAAGACCATCAGTAGTCATGGGGTCTTGGGACTGTATAGGGGGATGTCAGTCCTCCTCTATGGGTCTATACCGAAGTCTGCCTGTAGGTGAGTTGTTGTTGGCACTAGAGGGGGCTTGTGAGGTGTGAGTCATTTGTGTTGAAAAAGACCATCAGTAGTCATGGGGTCTTGGGACTGTATAGGGGGATGTCAGTCCTCCTCTATGGGTCTATACCGAAGTCTGCCTGTAGGTGAGTTGTTGTTGGCACTAGAGGGGGCTTGTGAGTCATTTTATGAGGTGTGAGTCATTTTGTGTTGAGTTGTGAGTCATTTTGTGAGGTGTGAGTCATTTTGTGTTGAGGTGTGAGTCATTTTGTGTTGAGTTGTGAGTCATATTGTGAGGTGTGAGTCATTTTGTGAGTTGTGAGTCATTTTGTGTTGAGTTGTGAGTCAATTTGTGAGTTGTGAGTCATTTTGTGAGGTGTGAGTCATTTGTGTTTTATTATGTAAGCTGTTAGTTAATCTGTCAGCTTGATCAGATTCAATCAAGCTTAGTATTAATGAAGTCTAATGATTCTTGATAAAACTTAGCCATTCTCAGGTTAATTAGGTTTTAAGCTTAGATCCTAAATCAAGCTTAATCGCATAGCCAAGCTTAATTACACATAAGCTTAAAAAAACCAGTCAAATAAGATTATGGAGTAAATATTTTGTCATTGTTTATTAGTTAAATATTTTGTCAGTCGTTTATGAGTTTATTTACTTCCAGATTCGGGGCGTTCGAACAATTCAAAAAACACAGTGTGGACGAGAGGGGTAATTTATCCCCGGGCAAGAGGCTGCTATGTGGTCTAGGGGCGGGAGTCACCGAGGCAATATTCGCCGTCACCCCAATGGAAACTGTCAAGGTGAAATTCATCAACGACCAGCGCTCGGCCAATCCCAAATTCCGGGGATTTTTCCACGGCGTCAATTGCATACTCAAGGAACAAGGTGGGTTTGGGTGGGTGGGTGGGGGGGGGGGGGGAGGTTGGTGTGTGTGTCAGCTTAGGGGGGAAGGAAGCTTGAGATACGACAACTTACGTTACCCATATTCACACGCCGAAACCTTATTTAACGGACATCAATCGCACGGGTATGGTTCGTTATGTGGAGGTTTCACGTCAAATGACCTCGATATAATGGAATGTTTTCTCGAGGATAGTCTTTTATATAGGGGTTTCATATTTAATAGACCTCGATATATAGGACTATAGTCTCTTGCAGGGCCAGATTCATGAGTAGCCTCCACACTCTGGGGCCTCCACATATTACAATATTTTATTTATTTGTTTATAGTCGAGTTGCAGATACATTTCCAAATGTTGAAATAATGCTACGGGTGTACTTGGTGTTCATGGTCACACATTGTTCTAGAGAACGTTCTTTCAGTCAAATTAAGTTTATTAAAAACAGACTTCGTACTACAATGTGTCATGATAGGCTCAGCCACCTGGCTTTGATGAGTATCGAATATGACATCCTCAGAGAGATCGACTTGGAAAAGTTGATCAAAAACTTGTCAGCGGCCAGGTCTCGTAAAGTGCCTGGTCTGTAAATAAAGGTAATGTTTATTTTCTATTTTGCCATTGATCAATGTTTGTGATCAATATATCCATCATCCATGGTCGATGGCAGTTATTTTTATTAAAATTCTTGTTTTTTCCAACATGTTCAAACTTTTGTTACAATTTTATCAAATTCATTAGTTTGTTTATTTGTTTTACTATTGGATGCAAAACTTTAATTTTATTTATAGTTGAGTTAATACTTATACTGACTCTATCTGACCTTGGACTTAAAGAAGCCTATACATGCAGTCTTGGACAGAACCATTATTTGAGCAGAGGTTTATCTCATTAATAATGCTAAGAATCATCTCTCTGTAATAACTAATAATATATTTTTTTCTGTGAAGTCTCTTGAAAATTTTTGACCTATGCGGTAGTAGCTATATCAGGGCTGGTCGACGGGAAACCACATGAATTACTCCAGTCATGTGTCACTTTTGTGTGTGTGTGTGTTGGGAATTTGTACACTATCAATAAATATAGAGTTAATTAAAATTTCTCAATGTTCTAATTTCCTCAATATAACTGCATATGGCTTCAAAATTCTCCAAAGAAGTGTTCAAATTTCAAAATTTTCCCGGGGGTCTTACAGCGCCCCCCGGAACTCCCAGATGTTTAAGCTCGCTTCACTCGCCACCCCACCCTCTTGGGTAGTTATAATGAGGGGGCCTCCACAGGTCTAAATCCGGCACTAGTCTCTTGTATACAGTAGTTCGTTAAATCGAGTTCTCGTAATATTTACAAACGTGAAACATCGTAAATAAACCGTCGTGAAAGTAGTTTTACGAATGCCTTTATTTACGAATGTCGTTGTTTTATATATTAGTCGTTCTAAACCTAACCTAACGCGCATAGGTAGAGTTACGGACATCCAAGTTACTGATATTTTTGTATTATGATTAATTTCTTTAAACCTAACCTAACCCAACCCTACCCTACCCAAAAACCTAACCTAACCTCACGTCTCACCATACAGGATTTCGGGGGACTTACCAAGGCGTGACGGCTACTATCATGAAACAGGGAAGTAACCAGGCTATGCGTTTCTACGTCATGGAAACCTGTAAGGACAAGTATCGTGGAGGAGACCCAACCAAACCTGTCCCCAAGCTGTTGGTCGGTAAGTAGATTAGTAGTACTTTCTTGCTTAGGGGGTCTGGTTGGCTAGTACCCCGTGTGGTTAGTAAGTAGTTTAGGGTTCTCGTTGGTAAGTACACAGGGGTAAGTACATGGGGGTGGCACTTTCTTGTGTGTGGTTTAGTTCGTTATATAGAGGTCTTGTATCAAATAGACCTTGATATAATGGACTCCCTGTCATATAGTTCATTATATTGAGGTTACACTGTATATTCTTACCAGTGTATGACCTTGCTTGACCTCTGGAAAGACTCATTTGACCTTGGGTAGTTTAAAGCTCTAAATGTGACCTCTTGACCTCTGGAAAGACTCATTTGACCTCCTTGGGTAGTTTAAAGCTCTAAATGTGACCTCTGGAAAGACTCGTTTGACCTCCTTGGGTAGTTTAAAGTTGTAAATGTGACCTTTGGAAAGACTCGTTTGACCTCCTTGGGTAGTCTAAAGTTGTAAATGTGACCTCTTGACCTCTGGAAAGACTCGTTTGACCTCCTTGGGTAGTTTAAAGTTCTAAATGTGACCTCTTGACCTCTGGAAGTTCTTATTGGTGGGGTCAAAGTTCAAGATTGTGTTGATAATTAGATTGAAATACAGACACACAGACAGGTAAGTTAACGAGCGTACACACAGACAGGTAAGTTAACGAGCGTACACACAGACCGCTAAGTTAACGAGCGTACACACAGACCGCTAAGTTAACGAGCGTACACACATTTTTTCCCTATATTTTTCCCTGGACTCCATAGTAACATAATTCCCCTATATTTTTCCCCTGGACCCTATAGTAGAATATTTCCCCCCTGGACCCCATAGTAAAAAATCTCCCCTTGACCCCATAGTAAAATATCTCCCCCATCGTAGGTGTGTTCGGTGGGCTGGCCGGAGCGGTGTCAGTGTTCGGAAACACCCCCATCGACGTTGTCAAGACCAGAATGCAAGGTCTAGAGGCCAGTAAATACAAGAATACGTTCGACTGTTTCTGCAGGATTTGGAAGAACGAGGGACCGCGAGCGTGAGTATTTGATTGGGGTCTGGTCTGGGGTGTAGAGGGAGGGAGGGAGAGAGAGAGAGAGATTGTGTGTTGCTCAGTCTGGGGTGTAGATAGCTAGCTAGTTAGTTAGATGGATAGATACATAGATCACTTGGTTGGTTTATAGATTAATAATTTGATGGATTGAATAGCATTTTATTGTTACCATGATAGATACAGTTTAGGGGTCTGTTATATCCTGTGTTGCTGTTAGGATAGTCTAGTGTTTTATTGATACCATGATAGGTGTAGCATTCTGATATATCCTGTTGTGCTGTTAGGATAGTCTAGTGTTTTATTGATACCATGATAGGTGTAGCATTCTGATATATCCTGTGGTGATGTTAGGGTAGTCTAGTGTTTTATTGATACCATGATAGGTGTAGCATTCTGATATATCCTGTTGTGATGTTAGGATAGTCTAGTGTTTTATTGATACCATGATAGGTGTAGCATTCTGATATATGATTGTACCATGATAGGGCTGTAGGATTCTGATTGATACCTGATAGGTGTTAGCATTCTGTATATCCTGTGGTGCTGTTAGGGTTCGTGTTTATTGATACCATGATAGGTGTAGCATTCTGATATATCCTGTGGTGATGTTAGGGTAGTCTAGTGTTTTATTGATACCATGATAGGTGTAGCATTCTGATATATCCTGTGGTGCTGTTAGGATAGTTTCGTGTTTTATTGATACCATGATAGGTGTAGCATTCTGATATATCCTGTGGTGCTGTTAGGATAGTCTAGTGTTTTATTGATACCATGATAGGTGTAGCATTCTGATATATCCTGTGGTGCTGTTAGGATAGTCTAGTGTTTTATTGATACCATGATAGGTGTAGCATTCTGATATATCCTGTGGTGATGTTAGGATAGTTTCGTGTTTTATTGATACCATGATAGGTACAGCATTCTGATATATCCTGTTTACATTCCAGGTTCTACAAGGGCACTGTACCCAGGCTAAGCCGAGTGTGTTTGGACGTAGCCATTACATTCATGATATACGATACCTTCATGGAACTGTTCAACAAGGTGTGGAAATAGATGGAACGCCTCAGGGTGCGGTGTACGACGAGTGAGGGGGTGGTGGGGGGTGAGATATGACGAGTGAGGGGTTGGGGGGTGAGATTGGTATTTTGAGAAGTATCGTTTATATCGAGGAACAACAAGAAAGGAAGTTTGATCGTTTAAGTATGGGACAAGACACGGGATTGGGAGCAAGAACGGCGTTTGGAATCCACACGTCAAGCGGCACAAATACAGAACGTGAAGAGCAGAACAAACGCAACAAGAACGGCGTTTGGAATCCACACGTCAAGCGGCACAAATACAGAACGTGAAGAACAGAACAGAAACTCGACAAGAACGGCATTTGGAATCCACACGTCAGGTAAAAGCGCCATCTGTGTATCAGAGCCGCTCAGTAGTTTATTGTCGGAAGTAGCCAACCCTCAGGTCTCGGGACGGCTTATTTAATTGGTCGATTTGTCTGGTTCTAGGTAGAGTCAGTTCTGCTATAACCCGATAGTTCTGTTCTTGTAAAACATCGTGTTATAGAAATTTGCGTAATAGAAATAACGGCTTATGGAGAAAATAGGGCTAGGTGCAGATTACTACTCGAAATCGAAAAAATTTAGTAGTTAGCCTAACACAAAGGGTAGCACAGTCTAAATAAATGTTACACTTTACCTTGAAAAAATATGAATATAACTTGATGGGGGAGAAGGGTGAGGTGTCATGCAGATAAGAGTTCACAGTTGTCATTGTCATCATTAGGTGCAGTTTTTCTTTAGGTCCTCATATATTGGTAAGGCTTTCTCTTTAATGGTGAGGAAGCTGGTCCCAGATCGCTTTTTCGTTTGATCTTCTATCCAAACACTTAGAAGTCATTCCATCTCCTCAAGTTCCTTTGGCCGTGATCTCACACTTTTGCACTCAAGGTTTGTCCAGCAATACAGCTTGCTTTAATCTTTGCTCCATTGTCTCTAATGGTGCGTAAAGTAGACTCCCTTATTCCCGTTGCCCGCACAATATCACGTGTTCTTTCCTTATTTTCAAAACGATTGACAACATCAAGCTTTTCTTCAAGTGTTATAGCCTTTCTTTTACGATCATCACCGGAAATGCGATCACCAGAACACTTCCCGGAGATATTCTTCTTTTCCATAGTCATAAAATTGGAGAAACATTAAATCAGAAATCACTGAGGACGCTTAAAAACTACACACATGTTTCAAACTGATCGTGTGGTGTAAACAGAGCGCGCGGGTCTAAAACGCCACGTATTTTGTTTTTCTCTTTTATTTAAAATTTTACAATTTACATATACTGTGCATAAATTATTTCTGCAATTGTTCACAAACAAAACACATAAATCAATTGAATATGTGATGTCGAACGTGAACTGTAAACACTGCATAACCCCACGTCAAACCACAACAACCGCCTTAGAGCCAATTCGCACTGTCACAACACGCCTTATAGCAGAACTCACTGTACAGATGCCTGATTGGTCGATCAGTTTCACGATGTTAAGCAAATAATGAAATAGTGAATAATTTTTGCACAGTTGTATAAGTTTTGTGAAATGTGAATGTGGTGTTATTTTTGCACACGTTATTTTAAGGATTTTGTGAATATTTTGTACAATTTCACAAGTTTACACAAATGATTTATCCGAGGGTGTGGATATATTTTGCACAATTTCACAAGTTATACAAATGATTCATCCGAGGTTGTGGATATATTTGCACAATAATCCAGTGCTTCTTCATCCGCTTGTACGATGGCTATATTCTTCATCCGCTTCTGCATCCACTACTGTTATTGATAATTTGTTTATATATTTTTTGGTGGGTTTTCTAATATACAGATGTTGATTCAGGAGTAACCTAACCTAATGCTACCTTACCTTAACCTAACCCAACGTAAACCTAACATAACCCAACGTAGACCTAACATAACCCAACCTTAACCTAACCCCCCCCAAAAAAAGCCTTAGGGTAGTTAGTCTTTCAGCATAAGCCAGGGTGGTGATTGGCCAACATAATCCCACATAGTAATTTGACCTCAAACGTAACCTCCACATTCTATAGGGGACCAGAAAGTAAATAAACATTCCACGATTATTGCGATGTTGTAAACGGATTTTTCGTTGTTTACATTCTGATTGGACGGTGTCTTAGGGGTATGATGTAAACAATGGGATTTTGCGGTGTGTGCGTGTGTGTGTGTGTGTGTGGGGTTCTCAATTGATTAGAAATTAATTGAGGGATTTACGTATGGGTTCCAATGCCATATGAATTTAATACACCTCTACGTAACCTAACCTAACCCTAATCTAACCTAAACCTAACCTAACGTAACCTAACCCTAACCTCTAAGTATATATCAAGCTATACACATAAAGTATACATTGAGTAATATACACAGAAGTATACATCAAAATACAGACACAACTTATACATCAATACACACACAATATACATACGTACACATAAATACACACACAAAGTACACATCATTATACGCACACTATACATAACTTACGTATATTCCAAGATTTTATTGTGAAGAATTAACTCGAGTTTTAATTAATGTCAAAACGTACATCCTTCCTGCGGGACTTTGGGGAATAAAGGGCATATGTGTACAGTGTGGTCGAGTCGAGGAGAAAAACCTGACACTGACCTGACCTGACACTGACCTGACCTGACACTAACATGACCTGACCTGACCTGGCCTAACCTGACACTCGATGCTCACATATCAACGGTAAAACCTCGATATACTGGACTTTCATCTCTATATAGTTCATTAAATCGAGGTTTCGCATCTAATGAACCCTCGATATAATGGACTTTCATCTCTATATATAGTTCATTAAATCGAAGTTTCGCATCTAACGGACCCTCGATATAATGGACTTTCATCTCTATACAGTTCATTAAATCGAGGTTTCGCTGTACAAATTCCCTCCTCGAAGACGCGTGCGGGAAATGTGATGTCACTGTTGCCATTATCGAATAGGGTCGTTATATCGTTAAGACAGCAGATGCAATTATACATATCGAATGACCTTTTTTACATCAGTGGATTATTCGGTCTTGGAATTATAGACGAAACAACATAGATTATATTTTTACATTATTTACGGAATTATAGATGAAATAACGATGGCATTTACAACTTTATTTACGGAATTATAGAGACACAAAGAAATTACAGTACAATTTACAGTTTTAGTTACAAATAGATGAAACTAAAGGAGAAACATTATTTATATTTTTATTTACAGATTTATAAGCAAAATAAGAATGTATTTACAATTATATACAGATTATAGATAAAACAAAGGGAAAAATATAGCATTTACGTAATTATGGAGGAAATAAAAGGAAAAAAAGTCGCATTTACATCTTAATTTAAGATTTTAGGCGTAAAAACTCGATGTAAACCACTTCAACATCTCACCTTATCTTTCTTTGGTACTGGATAGCTTTGGAAATAATGCAGGAAATTAATGTTAAAACCCAAGGGAAATAATGTTTGTTAATGTTAAAATATGTTAATGTGGTAATGTTTAGTGAATGATTTTTTTTTTTTAAGGGAGATAATTTTTGAAATATTGGTATCGGGAAGTTGGGAAAGATATCGGGGAATGAATGTCCGTCGCTTGTTAAATCGGGAAGTTGGGAAAGATATCGGGGAATGGATATCCAAATATATCGGTGTTAAAATGTCGCCTGAGGTGTTTAAAGAAAGTATCGGTAAGTGATGGAAGTACTTTTAGTGCCGATTGAGAGTACTTCTTAGGGTGTGTTAAGTGTAAGTGTGTGTGTAAGTGCGTGTTAAGTGTAAGTGTGTTTTCGTTGCCAAATGTATTGCACAGTTTTGATAGTTTGAGTATTATATTATTATTATTTTTTTGTTTACTTTTTCGATGAACTGATTACGTGTTCTTAATTACTTGAGTACAGTGACTTTAATTCCCTTGAGTACAGTGACTTAATTCCCTTGAGTACAGTGACTTTATTCCCTTCAATATGTTGGCTTTAGGTGAAAATAACCTGGGGTGTAAATTCTTCAGGTGACCTCCAGTTTATTCTGAAATGTTGGGATTATTTATTAATTTTGTATATTAATGGTTTGTACACAACAGCAAGAGCCTGACCTGACCTGACCTAAAACTAGCATAACCTAACCTAATGTAGTTTGAGGGTAGTTAGCTCTAGGGACGGTGGTCATCATCAGTGGATGTTAGCTCTAGGGACGGTGGTCATCATCAGTGGATGTTAGCTGTAGGGACGGTGGTCATCATCAGTGGATGTTAGCTGTAGGGACGGTGGTCATCATCAGTGGAAGTTAACTGTAGGGACGGTGGTCATCATCAGTGGATGTTAGCTGTAGGGACGGTGGTCATCATCAGTGGAAGTTAGCTGTAGGGACGGTGGTCATCATCAGTGGATGTTAGCTGTAGGGACGGTGGTCATCATCAGTGGTAGTCAGCTGTAGGGACGGTGGTCATCATCAGTGGATGTTAGCTGTAGGGACGGTGGTCATCATCAGTGGATGTTAGCTGTAGGGACGGTGGTCATCATCAGTGGAAGTTAACTGTAGGGACGGTGGTCATCATCAGTGGATGTTAGCTGTAGGGACGGTGGTCATCATCAGTGGAAGTTAACTGTAGGGACGGTGGTCATCATCAGTGGATGTTAGCTGTAGGGACGGTGGTCATCATCAGTGGTAGTTAGCTGCCTGGACGGTGTGGTCGTGTTGTGTCAGGATGTACTGTACTGGTCATGTAATTCACTGCTGTAATAATGTAAAGTGATAAACATTAGTAAATTAGCTATACTGTATTTTAGTAATGCACTTTTTTCCACGAATTCTTCATCTATTTTTTTAAGTCGGGTTAAAACACGAGTGTAAATAAGTGCCGGTGTTGTAGGTTAGGGGAAGCGTATTGGTACTATGGGGTGTTATTCTATTCATGTTTCGACGACTTTGTTTTTCCGAAAGGAGTTTGACGCTTTTTGTATTGGGACGTTAGGTTAGATATTTTAACCGATCCACCAGTGATTTTATTTAGCACAAAGATACCCACCGTGGCATTTAGCTGATCCGAGACGATTTTATTCGTCGCAAGAGATTAATCGTTCATGGTTGAAACGTGTGACGGTATTAAACCTCAATAGCCACTTGCGCTCCTCCCCTACCCTACGACGCATTCCTCGGTCCAAATGAATCCTATCTAGAGTAAAAGAGGCTACTATTTACAAAGTTTATTTTCACGATGTCTGTTCGAGATGTATTTTGTTGAGATAAACTAGATCTTAAGCGTGCAGCGTTGATGTGTGTTCGACGACGCTTGATAGAATTTTCGAAGTTCTCGTTATTGGTAAAAGAACCAAATGATGAACTTGTGGGACTAGATACAGTCGCCCAAAAAAGTCCTGTCGCAAATCACGAACCTGAAGCAGTAGACACCGATACATTATTCTGTCCATAAATACTTCGGATTCAAGAGTCTGAATCTCGTGGTTCGCGACAGGACTTTTTTGGGTGACTGTACGTGGGTCATTTTAGTGATGATGGGGTCGTGGTAAGTTCGAAAGGTAAATAAACATCCACGGTTTGTTTTATTGTATTGGGGTCTTATGTTCGATAGTCAAATGAACGCAAGACTCCAATTTTTTTTAAACTAACTCGTAAGAACAGATTCATGGGTCATTTTATTAGCATGGGGTCATATTTGATACGATAGGGAAATAAAAGAAACATTCCTATAATCTAATGGTATCTTGTGACAGCCAGATGTACAGATTGTTTTGATGGCTGTTACTATTATTACTATTACTAGTATACAATAATAGTGTTGTTATTACGGTATTTCTCAACCAATCACAAGACAGCGCGTTGAGACATTACCTTACGATTGGCCAGCGATTATTTTAATAGCTATGTCATTTAAAATTACGAAATATCCTGGTATTCTATTTTCATACTGTTTTAAGATGCTAGTAGACAATAAATAGGAGATTAATGAACCGGTATACATGTTTAATGGGAAATTTGGCCTCAGATGTAGTAAATAACGTGAGGGAGAATTGAGTGAGGTCGTTAGCAGATGGACACAGGTGAAGCAAGGTGATTAAGTGGGGGGATTGGGTTGTTATCTGTGGGTTAAATTGTTCCTGTAGATGATTGGTGGTTTAACCTAATTCTTTTCAAACGATCCTAACCTAACAAGCCCGAACCCAACCTAACCTACCACACTTCAACCTAACCTACCACACTTCAACCTAACCTACCACACTTCAACCTAACCTACCACACTTCAACCTAACCTACCACACTTCAACCTAACCTACCACACTTCAACCTAACTTACCACACTTCAACCTAACCTACCACACTTCAACCTAACCTACCACACTTCAACCTAACCTACCACACTTCATCCTAACCTACCACACTTCATCCTAACCTACCACACTTCAACCTAACCTACCACACTTCAACCTAACCTACCACACTTCAACCTAACCTACCACACTTCAACCTAACCTACCACACTTCAACCTAACCTACCACACTTCAACCTAACCTACCACACTTCAACCTAACCTACCACACTTCAACCTAACCTACCACACTTCAACCTAACCTACCACACTTCAACCTAACCTACCACACTTCAACCTAACCTACCACACTTTATTCTAACCTACCACACTTTATTCTAACCTACCACACTTCATTCTAACCTACCACACTTCATTCTAACCTACCACACTTCATTCTAACCTACCACACTTCATTCTAACCTACCACACTTCATTCTAACCTACCACACTTCATTCTAACCTACCACACTTCATTCTAACCTACCACACTTCATTCTAACCTACCACACTTCATCCTAACCTACCACACTTCATTCTAATCTACCACACTTCATTCTAATCTACCACACTTCATTCTAACCTACCACACTTCATTCTAACCTACCACACTTCATTCTAACCTACCACACTTCATTCTAACCTACCACACTTCATCCTAACCTACCACACTTCATTCTAATCTACCACACTTCATTCTAATCTACCACACTTCATTCTAATCTACCACACTTCAGTCTAACCTACCACACTTCAGTCTAACCTACCACACTTCAGTCTAACCTACCACACTTCAGTCTAACCTACCACACTTCAGTCTAACCTACCACACTTCAGTCTAACCTACCACACTTCAGTCTAACCTACCACACTTCAGTCTAACCTACCACACTTCAGTCTAACCTACCACACTTCATTCTAACCTACCACACTTCAGTCTAACCTACCACACTTCATCCTAACCTACCACACTTCATCCTAACCTACCACACTTCATTCTAACCTACCACACTTCATTCTAACCTACCACACTTCATCCTAACCTACCACACTTCATCCTAACCTACCACACTTCATCCTAACCTACCACACTTCAGTCTAACCCACCACACTTCGTTCTAACCCACCACACTTCGTTCTAACCCACCACACTTCGTTCTAACCCACCACACTTCAGTCTAACCCACCACACTTCAGTCTAGCCCACCACACTTCATTCTAACCCACCACACTTCATTCTAACCCACCACACTTCATTCTAACCCACCACACTTCATTCTAACCCACCACACTTCATTCTAACCCACCACACTTCATTCTAACCCACCACACTTCATTCTAACCCACCACACTTCATTCTAACCCACCACACTTCATCCTAACCTACCACACTTCATCCTAACCCACCACACTTCATCCTAACCCACCACATTTCATCGAGAATTTACAGCCCTAGTACCCCATGGCTCTGGGGTCGTCGAAACGTGACATTAATAAAGAGTTCGGAATTCCTTTTGGCCTTTACTTCGTTGTTTATTCGTTGTGGTTTAGGGTACGGATCTTGTAGCCAGGGTTATAGCACGTAGAGAATCCATAGTTTACATTTTTGTATGGTGAAAAATAGTGATGATGGTGATAATGAGTTTGATAGTAATGATGATAGTGATGATGATGAGTTTGGTAATGATAGTGATGATGATGGTGATAATGTAAAACTTCAATAATGCCTTTAAGAGAAGTATTACTGTACACGGCTTGTCGAGTGAATTGGTTAAGTGAAAGCGATTAATTAGTTTAACGATCCTACGCTGAATTAGCTTGTGGTAACGTTTTTTTTTATATGGTGAAAATTTGAGTAATTGGTTTAAGCCTTGAGCAACGAACGTTAGTGGATGTTAGCTGTAGGGACGGTGGTCGTCATCAGTGGAAGTTAGCTGTAGGGACGGTGGTCATCATCAGTGGAAGTTAGCTGTATGGACTGTTGTCGTCATCAGCTAAATATCATATTCCTTGCTTACCAATTTTCTCACATGGGAACAAAATAGGGAATTGTTAGCTGCCAATTAAGGGTTAAACGATCGTAAGCTAATAACCCCCCATCACGTCCAGCTAAGATATCACAGTTTGCTAAAATAGTGCCTCTCTGTTTTATACATTAAGCTAACACCATACACAGTTAGCTTTGACATGAGAACATTACAATATAGCTTTCAACCATAGTCAACATTTTTCTTAAGGCGATTTGGAGGTATTTTTTTAGTATTTTTTTTTTTTTTTAGATCCTTTCGAGGAATTTTTTGCATAGATTTATTCTAAGTAATTTTAAGGGATTACGTATTTGTATAAATTTATTCAAGGTAATTTTAAGGAATTGTTTGTATAAATTCTTCTTTTTAATTTCTTTTTAACTGCACATTAGTGTAAAATAAAATTAAATCTATTTATCCAGAAATATGGAAAATAAATAATGAAATGATAGTTTTTTTAATTCTTCCTTTTAATAGGCATCAGGGGTGGGGAAGACTGCTGTGTTGAGAGTCCTGGATGAGTACTGCTGCCTGGGTGACATGATCAGTGCTGGAGGGGGTGGGGAAGACTGCTGTGTTGAGAGTCATGGATGAGTACTGCTGCCTGGGTGACATGATCAGTGTTGGAGGGGGTGCTGAAGGCTGCTGTGTTGTGAGTCATGGATGAGTACTGCTGCCTGGGTGACATGATCAGTGCTGGAGGGGGTGCTGAAGGCTGCTGTGTTGAGAGTCCTGGATGAGTACTGCTGCCTGGGTGACATGATCAGTGCTGGAGGGGGTGGGGAAGGCTGCTGTGTTGTGAGTCCTGGATGAGTACTGCTGCCTGGGTGACATGATCAGTGTTGGAGGGGGTGGGGAAGACTGCTGTGTTGAGAGTCCTGGATGAGTACTGCTGCCTGGGTGACATGATCAGTGTTGGAGGGGGTGGGGAAGACTGCTGTGTTGAGAGTCCTGGATGAGTACTGCTGCCTGGGTGACATGATCAGTGTTGGAGGGGGTGCTGAAGGCTGCTGTGTTGAGAGTCCTGGATGAGTACTGCTGCCTGGGTGACATGATCAGTGCTGGAGGGGGTGGGGAAGACTGCTGTGTTGAGAGTCCTGGATGAGTACTGCTGCCTGGGTGACATGATCAGTGTTGGAGGGGGTGCTGAAGACTGCTGTGTTGTGAGTCATGGATGAGTACTGCTGCCTGGGTGACATGATCAGTGCTAGAGGGGGTGCTGAAGACTGCTGTGTTGTGAGTCATGGATGAGTACTGCTGCTTGGGTGACATGATCAGTGCTAGAGGGGGTGCTGAAGACTGCTGTGTTGTGAGTCATGGATGAGTACTGCTGCCTGGGTGACATGATCAGTGTTGGAGGGGGTGCTGAAGACTGCTGTGTTGTGAGTCATGGATGAGTACTGCTGCCTGGGTGACATGATCAGTGCTAGAGGGGGTGCTGAAGACTGCTGTGTTGTGAGTCATGGATGAGTACTGCTGCCTGGGTGACATGATCAGTGCTAGAGGGGGTGCTGAAGACTGCTGTGTTGAGAGTCCTGGATGAGTACTGCTGCCTGGGTGACATGATCAGTGTTGGAGGGGGTGCTGAAGGCTGCTGTGTTGTGAGTCATGGATGAGTACTGCTGCCTGGGTGACATGATCAGTGCTAGAGGGGGTGCTGAAGACTGCTGTGTTGTGAGTCATGGATGAGTACTGCTGCCTGGGTGACATGATCAGTGTTGGAGGGGGTGCTGAAGACTGCTGTGTTGAGAGTCCTGGATGAGTACTGCTGCCTGGGTGACATGATCAGTGTTGGAGGGGGTGCTGAAGGCTGCTGTGTTGTGAGTCATGGATGAGTACTGCTGCCTGGGTGACATGATCAGTGTTGGAGGGGGTGCTGAAGGCTGCTGTGTTGAGAGTCCTGGATGAGTACTGCTGCCTGGGTGACATGATCAGTGTTGGAGGGGGTGCTGAAGGCTGCTGTGTTGTGAGTCATGGATGAGTACTGCTGCCTGGGTGACATGATCAGTGTTGGAGGGGGTGCTGAAGGCTGCTGTGTTGAGAGTCCTGGATGAGTACTGCTGCCTGGGTGACATGATCAGTGTTGGAGGGGGTGCTGAAGGCTGCTGTGTTGTGAGTCCTGGATGAGTACTGCTGCCTGGGTGACATGATCAGTGTTGGAGGGGGTGCTGAAGGCTGCTGTGTTGTGAGTCATGGATGAGTACTGCTGCCTGGGTGACATGATCAGTGTTGGAGGGGGTGCTGAAGGCTGCTGTGTTGTGAGTCCTGGATGAGTACTGCTGCCTGGGTGACATGATCAGTGCTGGAGGGGGTGCTGAAGGCTGCTGTGTTGTGAGTCATGGATGAGTACTGCTGCCTGGGTGACATGATCAGTGTTGGAGGGGGTGCTGAAGGCTGCTGTGTTGTGAGTCATGGATGAGTACTGCTGCCTGGGTGACATGATCAGTGCTGGAGGGGGTGCTGAAGGCTGCTGTGTTGTGAGTCATGGATGAGTACTGCTGCCTGGGTGACATGATCAGTGTTGGAGGGGGTGCTGAAGGCTGCTGTGTTGTGAGTCATGGATGAGTACTGCTGCCTGGGTGACATGATCAGTGTTGGAGGGGGTGCTGAAGGCTGCTGTGTTGTGAGTCATGGATGAGTACTGCTGCCTGGGTGACATGATCAGTGTTGGAGGGGGTGCTGAAGGCTGCTGTGTTGTGAGTCATGGATGAGTACTGCTGCCTGGGTGACATGATCAGTGTTGGAGGGGGTGCTGAAGGCTGCTGTGTTGTGAGTCATGGATGAGTACTGCTGCCTGGGTGACATGATCAGTGTTGGAGGGGGTGCTGAAGGCTGCTGTGTTGTGAGTCCTGGATGAGTACTGCTGCCTGGGTGACATGATCAGTGTTGGAGGGGGTGCTGAAGGCTGCTGTGTTGTGAGTCATGGATGAGTACTGCTGCCTGGGTGACATGATCAGTGTTGGAGGGGGTGCTGAAGGCTGCTGTGTTGTGAGTCATGGATGAGTACTGCTGCCTGGGTGACATGATCAGTGCTGGAGGGGGTGCTGAAGGCTGCTGTGTTGTGAGTCCTGGATGAGTACTGCTGCCTGGGTGACATGATCAGTGTTGGAGGGGGTGCTGAAGGCTGCTGTGTTGTGAGTCATGGATGAGTACTGCTGCCTGGGTGACATGATCAGTGTTGGAGGGGGTGCTGAAGGCTGCTGTGTTGTGAGTCATGGATGAGTACTGCTGCCTGGGTGACATGATCAGTGTTGGAGGGGGTGCTGAAGGCTGCTGTGTTGTGAGTCATGGATGAGTACTGCTGCCTGGGTGACATGATCAGTGTTGGAGGGGGTGCTGAAGGCTGCTGTGTTGAGAGTCCTGGATGAGTACTGCTGCCTGGGTGACATGATCAGTGTTGGAGGGGGTGCTGAAGGCTGCTGTGTTGTGAGTCATGGATGAGTACTGCTGCCTGGGTGACATGATCAGTGCTGGAGGGGGTGCTGAAGGCTGCTGTGTTGTGAGTCATGGATGAGTACTGCTGCCTGGGTGACATGATCAGTGCTGGAGGGGGTGCTGAAGGCTGCTGTGTTGTGAGTCATGGATGAGTACTGCTGCCTGGGTGACATGATCAGTGCTGGAGGGGGTGCTGAAGGCTGCTGTGTTGTGAGTCATGGATGAGTACTGCTGCCTGGGTGACATGATCAGTGCTGGAGGGGGTGCTGAAGGCTGCTGTGTTGTGAGTCATGGATGAGTACTGCTGCCTGGGTGACATGATCAGTGTTGGAGGGGGTGCTGAAGGCTGCTGTGTTGTGAGTCATGGATGAGTACTGCTGCCTGGGTGACATGATCAGTGCTGGAGGGGGTGCTGAAGGCTGCTGTGTTGTGAGTCATGGATGAGTACTGCTGCCTGGGTGACATGATCAGTGTTGGAGGGGGTGCTGAAGGCTGCTGTGTTGTGAGTCATGGATGAGTACTGCTGCCTGGGTGACATGATCAGTGCTGGAGGGGGTGCTGAAGGCTGCTGTGTTGTGAGTCATGGATGAGTACTGCTGCCTGGGTGACATGATCAGTGTTGGAGGGGGTGCTGAAGGCTGCTGTGTTGTGAGTCATGGATGAGTACTGCTGCCTGGGTGACATGATCAGTGCTGGAGGGGGTGCTGAAGGCTGCTGTGTTGTGAGTCATGGATGAGTACTGCTGCCTGGGTGACATGATCAGTGTTGGAGGGGGTGCTGAAGGCTGCTGTGTTGTGAGTCCTGGATGAGTACTGCTGCCTGGGTGACATGATCAGTGCTGGAGGGGGTGCTGAAGGCTGCTGTGTTGTGAGTCATGGATGAGTACTGCTGCCTGGGTGACATGATCAGTGTTGGAGGGGGTGCTGAAGGCTGCTGTGTTGTGAGTCATGGATGAGTACTGCTGCCTGGGTGACATGATCAGTGCTGGAGGGGGTGCTGAAGGCTGCTGTGTTGTGAGTCATGGATGAGTACTGCTGCCTGGGTGACATGATCAGTGTTGGAGGGGGTGCTGAAGGCTGCTGTGTTGTGAGTCATGGATGAGTACTGCTGCCTGGGTGACATGATCAGTGTTGGAGGGGGTGCTGAAGGCTGCTGTGTTGTGAGTCATGGATGAGTACTGCTGCCTGGGTGACATGATCAGTGTTGGAGGGGGTGCTGAAGGCTGCTGTGTTGTGAGTCATGGATGAGTACTGCTGCCTGGGTGACATGATCAGTGCTGGAGGGGGTGCTGAAGGCTGCTGTGTTGTGAGTCATGGATGAGTACTGCTGCCTGGGTGACATGATCAGTGCTGGAGGGGGTGCTGAAGGCTGCTGTGTTGTGAGTCATGGATGAGTACTGCTGCCTGGGTGACATGATCAGTGTTGGAGGGGGTGCTGAAGGCTGCTGTGTTGTGAGTCATGGATGAGTACTGCTGCCTGGGTGACATGATCAGTGCTGGAGGGGGTGCTGAAGGCTGCTGTGTTGTGAGTCATGGATGAGTACTGCTGCCTGGGTGACATGATCAGTGTTGGAGGGGGTGCTGAAGGCTGCTGTGTTGTGAGTCATGGATGAGTACTGCTGCCTGGGTGACATGATCAGTGTTGGAGGGGGTGCTGAAGGCTGCTGTGTTGTGAGTCATGGATGAGTACTGCTGCCTGGGTGACATGATCAGTGTTGGAGGGGGTGCTGAAGGCTGCTGTGTTGTGAGTCCTGGATGAGTACTGCTGCCTGGGTGACATGATCAGTGCTGGAGGGGGTGCTGAAGGCTGCTGTGTTGTGAGTCCTGGATGAGTACTGCTGCCTGGGTGACATGATCAGTGTTGGAGGGGGTGCTGAAGGCTGCTGTGTTGTGAGTCATGGATGAGTACTGCTGCCTGGGTGACATGATCAGTGTTGGAGGGGGTGCTGAAGGCTGCTGTGTTGTGAGTCATGGATGAGTACTGCTGCCTGGGTGACATGATCAGTGCTGGAGGGGGTGCTGAAGGCTGCTGTGTTGTGAGTCATGGATGAGTACTGCTGCCTGGGTGACATGATCAGTGTTGGAGGGGGTGCTGAAGGCTGCTGTGTTGTGAGTCATGGATGAGTACTGCTGCCTGGGTGACATGATCAGTGCTGGAGGGGGTGCTGAAGGCTGCTGTGTTGTGAGTCATGGATGAGTACTGCTGCCTGGGTGACATGATCAGTGTTGGAGGGGGTGCTGAAGGCTGCTGTGTTGTGAGTCATGGATGAGTACTGCTGCCTGGGTGACATGATCAGTGCTGGAGGGGGTGCTGAAGGCTGCTGTGTTGTGAGTCATGGATGAGTACTGCTGCCTGGGTGACATGATCAGTGTTGGAGGGGGTGCTGAAGGCTGCTGTGTTGTGAGTCATGGATGAGTACTGCTGCCTGGGTGACATGATCAGTGCTGGAGGGGGTGCTGAAGGCTGCTGTGTTGTGAGTCATGGATGAGTACTGCTGCCTGGGTGACATGATCAGTGCTGGAGGGGGTGCTGAAGGCTGCTGTGTTGTGAGTCATGGATGAGTACTGCTGCCTGGGTGACATGATCAGTGCTGGAGGGGGTGCTGAAGGCTGCTGTGTTGTGAGTCCTGGATGAGTACTGCTGCCTGGGTGACATGATCAGTGCCACAGGAGTTGACAGCCTTGACTATACTCTTTGCCATCTATCAATATATCCATTTATCTATTAATTAATCTATCTATATATCTATTTAGCTATTTAAGTATCTATATCTATTAATCTAGTAAATATCAATAAAGAATATAAATCCGGATTCAAATAAGCGTTCTTGTTAATCCGGATTCATTAAAAGAAAATAAATCCGGATTCAAATTGAGCGTTCTTGTTAATCCGGATTTATCAGTGTTACCAGCTTAGCTAAAATAGTCACATTAATTAAAAAAATATTAAATCTTTTTTTTTATATTAATTTTCATCGTTATTATAGTTATGTTTTTGTATAAATTTAACGAATTTTTTTAGTTAATTTTATCTATATTAACCTTAATTTAACGACTTTTTTTGGTGGTTATATTTTTTTTTTTTAACCACCAGTAAGATTATTTATTAATATGAGTTGGCAACACTGTTAGAGGTAAACATGATGGCGGCTGGAGCTGAGGAAGAAATCTCTGATGAACCTAAAATATCGTTTAAAAAGGTGAAGAATAAGAATAATAGGAGGAAAAGAGAGATAGATGAAGAGGATGAGGGAAGTAATGAAGATGAGGCGTTGATGTGAGTATAAGTTATGATTTATGATGGAATTTAATCTTTTTTTGTGTTCCTTATATTTCCTTTATTTTATCTAATTTAACCTAAGGGTATTTAATCATTGGGGGGGTTAATCTTCATGTGATAATTTTTTAATATATGATGATTTTCTGGTTATATTATTGGTTTGGTTAGGTTAGGTTAGGTTAGGTCAGGTCAGGTTAGGTTAGGTTAGGTCAGGTCAGGTTAGGTTAGGTTAGGTTAGGATTTTTAGGTCATTTAGTAATTTTTTTTTTTTTTAGGTTTTTAAACTTTTGGAATCATTATTTTAGATAATTTTAAGTTAATTTTCTTCTATATTATTTTTTCCGTTCGTTATAATTTTAAGTGAAAATCGCTAAAAGAAATTAAATTCGTCGTATTTTTTTTAAGTTTTTGTTGTCATTAGAGGCCATATATCACCTGGTCGTCCATTATACAAACAATACCTCACTAATTGGGGATTGATTATAATTAAGGGTATTAGGGTAGGAGCGTCGCGTCTATAGCCGAGAGATTCGACGAGACGGTGAAAAAATCTTCTCTGGGGTCCTCTGGGTGCGGCCAAACACTCTGGTATTATTTACATGATGGCCGCTGAAATAGTTCCTCTTGGGAATTGATTTTAATTAATTAGCGTAGCAGCGTCGCATCTATAGCCGAGACATTCGACGAGACGGTGAAAAAATCTTCTCTGGGGTCCTCTGGGTGCGGCCAAATACTCTGGTATTATTTACATGATGGCCGCTGAAATATTTCCTCCTGGCAAATTTCGACACGTTTATTTCCACGATGACACCGGCGCCTCCTACTGGCTCTTAGTCAAAACAGTACTGTGTCACTGTGTCACTTCCGAACAGAAATTATGCCACTCGACGCTTGTACTGGGAAGCAGATGAAGGCGGTTAATGACAGTCTGGTGGTGTCATGCCTAATGGAGCCAGTGATGTACACCGTCGAGAAATATTCCTTTATAGTGACGCTGTTTAACCACGTTCCATTTTCTTAGATTTCCGGACGGTAATTCTTCCGCTGTGCCTTAAGGTTTATTTTTCCCGTTTGATAGCTACAGGGACGTCTATTGTTCGTATCAGTAAACACGGCCGGCAAAACACTGCGTCGGTGGAAAAATGTCAACGCCTCGTCGTCCTCACCGTAACATTCGAGGTGAAATCTTGTGGTGGTTTGTGGAATAATCTACAGTACTGCCATTACACAAGAGAGACATCTTGGAAATAAAATAAAATTCAAGGGGGTCGCTGCAGGGGGCTATACCGAGCTGTGATTGGTCAGTCTCGAATCATACCCACCAATCAACGTCCAATGAACATTTCCGCATGTGGTAGACTGTGACGCGTGCGGAATTCAGCCTACTAACCGGCACACGAATGCACGGGAGTTCTCTGGGGTGGCTTTAACATCAACGAGAACTTGCAAAAATTACCACGAATTTCTCTTTTTTTTAGCGATTTTCTCGGAAGTTATCATGAGCGGAAGAAACGCCAATCTGAAAATCGCTGGATGACCTAAGTGATAATTTTTCCCTAACCTAACCTAACCAAACCAAAGGGTATCAATCAGGTGAAATAATCAAGCGAGGGGGGGGCCAATCTTCACGTGATAATGTACTAACACGACGTGCCATTTTCCTGTCTTGTTTACAGATTGAAATTGCTGGAGAGTAAAGAATTGAGGAAGTATCGCCGTCGACACGTTGGCATAAGTGCTCAAGGTCTGTTGGTCGGGGAGAAGACAACTAAACAGGAGGCCGGTGAGGTGAGCTGCTCTCTCTCTCTCTCTCTCTCTCGCATAATAATTAATATAACTCAATTATTTATTTTCTTTTATTTATTATTTTTGTTATTTTTTTTTCCCAGGATGATTAAAGATAATTTTTCCCACACATAAAACTGGAGGAAACATTAACTATTTTATTTTTTTCCTGGATGATTGGTCCATACTAGGCAGGGTGCCCCATTTACACCGAACCCCTATCGCTCATATATCCATCCACCCTAACCTAACCAACCCCTATCGCTCATATATCCATCCAACCTGTGTTTGAAGCTATCCAGCGTATTCGAGTTAATGATGATGTTTGGTAACTTGTTCCATTCATCAGTGTTTACTTATTTCACGCCTAAATCTAAGTTTGTCTAATTTAAAACCATTGTTACGAGTTCGGTCCTGGTTGGATAGTTTGAGTACCTTTGTTATATCACCTTTGTTTAGCCCTGACTTCCATTTATACACCTCTATCAGGACGCCCCTCACTCTACGTCTCTCGAGGGAGTGCAAATTAAGATGCTTTAACCTGTCTCTATACTCAAGGTTCCTAATACCCGGGATTAGTCTTGTCATTCTCCTCTGAATTTTTTCCAAGGATTCTATATCCATTCTGTAATACGGTGACCAGAACTGAACTGCGTAGTCCAGGTGTGGTCTAACAAGCACAAGATATAGTTTTAGGATGACCTCGCTAGTCTTGTAACTAACACTCCTTTGTATGAACCCAAGTACTTTATTAGCCTTGTTCCGAGCAAAAACACATTGTTTACTTGGCTTAAGGTTCCTATTTATCAATATAGTATCAGGGCTGTGGAGTCGAAGACAAAACCTCCGCCTCCGACTCCTTGGCCTATTTGTAACAACTATTTCTACCATCCTAATTGTAATTTGTATGTTGTAACCTGCGTAGGTAAAAAGTAAAACACCGTGGCTATACTGCTACAGCTTTACTAATGATCTGGACGATATTTAAGAACTACAAAAAGATGATAGGCTTGACTTTCAAAGTTTCAATCAAAAGAAAAATAAATTTATTAAGAATTCAAGATATTAACTAGAAAACACCATTTACATGTATATCTAAAAGTTCGATCTCAGCATATGAATTTTGTTTAAGCTCATAATCTGATGTGGATCTAAATGATGATCCTACAATTCCTTTTAAAGTAAAGTTATATATTTATGAACATTAAAGAAATGAATACCTCATTAACACTAACTTCTTTATAATGTTAATTACAATAAAGTTATATAAAGTAAGGGTTGCCATTTCTGGTTAGTAAAATACCGTGCTCCTCAACGGACAGTATTGCGGTCCCTATCTCTGCCTATCTACCTACCTATCTAAGCAATGCACCACTTAATCTATCTATCTACGTTAGATATATATAGGTAGATAGATAAAATTGTGTAATAGTACTGCACTGTACACATGATAATTTGAAAATATATTTAGTATATATAATTTGCACATCAATAAAACTCTTCCAATCCTTATCTGTAGAGAAAGCTCCCACTGAAGTTGTGAACTGTCTTAGAGGTTGTATGATAGAATAATAGATGTAAATATGTGAAGTAAGTCAGAGCAAATTGCTAAGCTACAAATTACTCTGTGATTTATATTAGCATTACATTTTCAAACTACACGCAGGATGGCAACTGTTCCTGCAGTTGACTAAATAAAAACAGAAGTTTCATTTTTTTTCTATCAACCCTCTTATAGTGGGCTGAAGGGATTTAATATAATTAAATAATGGAGGGAAATACTCAGATACTAATACTATTACTAAGCTCGTGAAGAAAATGGCAATTCAGTGCAATCAAGATTCAGCTGGAGTCGGAGTCTGGACAATTTTACCGACTCCGACTCCACAAGCCGAAATTTCCTCCGACTCCTCGACTCCGACGCCGACTCCACAGCCCTGTATAGTATAGTCTTGATTTACGCGGTCAATTGAACCCGTGGAGGTCCGCGTAAAATGGGAAACGCGTAAACGAAATAACAGAACATATGGGATTAATTGAAATAGAGACTGGGCCGACTTCCAAACTCCACTTTTTCCGACACAATACGTACCTTTTATGATGGTATTGACACACACATAATATCTAAATAAAAAAAACTACAAATCTAAAGGTGTTTAACACTTGCCTTAGTAGAACTGATGGGTCGGTACACGTGGATGGCGGCTGGTTCCGAGGCAGAGGGCAGATTAATGGCCCTCCGGTGAGTCACTATTCACAGAGGTTTGCAGGGCCTTCCAGACAAACCCCTCAAAGTCCATATCCTCACTGTCACTGACTTGGGTTGGCTGTGGTTGTGGTGGGTTGCGGGCGAAGAACTCCATAATACTACGTTGACGACTAGCATTGATGTTGTCGTGATACATCTGGACATACGGCTCCATAATTTTCGACAGAAGGTTATTAGACACTTCATACCGCTGCTTGACTGTGTCTCTGTCAAGGATGAGTTTGATTTTCTCCCCCAACTCGATGACTTCCTTCACATAACCATGGCTTGGTCCAGGTAGTTCAAGGTTTCTCGGGGGTGGTGGGGGTCCAGCGGAAGCCATTGTGAGGGGAATAGCGGGCACAAGAGAGAACTGTATACGTGGAGACTGAGAACAACGAGACTGGCCCAGCTAGGTCAGTGACTTCTTCCCTCTGGTGGCAGGGCACGTCATGCTACATTAGACCAATCACAGCTAGCGGCGGAGGGAGGTAAGTATGTGTGGCCCAATCACAGTCCGATACGTCATACGACATCAGCGATAACGTAAGAGCGACCTAATGCGCACCCTCCAGGCGTCGCTTCCCTCGTAACTTAAAATTTTCATTCTGGCAAAGTGCCCCGTAAATGACCAAACACGTAAACCAAATCCGCGTAAATCAAGACTATACTGTACTGACTGTACCCCTAAATCTTTCTCACAGTTACATTCCTCAATAACATTTGGTTTACCTGTTTACAACTCCTAGACTAATTACTTTACATTTGTCCACATTAAATTCCATCTGCAATTTTTCAGACCACGAGAACAAAAATTTTAGACCATTTTTTTTATTAAGGATGTAATTAAAGACTTTTTTCCCCAAGATGTAATTAAAACTTTTTCTATGGGTTAATTAAGACTTTTTTTTACCCCAGGATGACCCATTTAAGACAAAGAGTGGAGGGATGCTAGACTTATCACAGGTGAAGAATGCCAAGAAGACCGATGACGCGTATGACACTGGCATCGGCACGTCGTTCTCCGCGGAAACCAACCGACGTGACGAGGACGCTGAGATGTGAGTTGATGTGATGGCTTGGGGCGGGGGTTAATAGGGGTTAAATTCCTGTGTGGTTGAGTTAATTACTGTACAGGTGAGCATACTGTACAAAGAAATGCTAATTATGCCATTTTTTTTTAGTGTGTATGTGTAATTTATCGACAACACAGAACAAAATATTAACGATTTATTTCGATTTGTTTACATTCCTCCAGGCAGAAATATATCGAGGAGAATCTAGCCAAGCGTAAGGGTATAGAGTCGGAGGATAAGCCAGACGAACAACCTCGTTACCAGACACTAGAGGAGGCCGCCTTACACGCTGTCCCTGATATATTGAGGGAGTCCACCAGCAAGAGAAGTGAAGAAATGTTGAGTAACCAGGTAAGATGAAATAGGCCATCTGACTTAACCTAATCTAACCTAACCTAATGCTAACATGACAATGCTAACCCCTACCTGATCTATCCTAACCTAACGCTAACATGACAATGCTAACCCCTACCTGATCTATCCTAACCTAATGCTAACATGACAATGCTAACCCCTACCTGATCTATCCTAACCTAACGCTAACATGACAATGCTAACCCCTACCTGATCTATCCTAACCTAATGCTAACATGACAATGCTAACCCCTACCTGATCTATCCTAACCTAACGCTAACATGACAATGCTAACCCTACCTGATCTATCCTAACCTAATGCTAACATGACAATGCTAACCCCTACCTGATCTATCCTAACCTAACGCTAACATGACAATGCTAACCCCTACCTGATCTATCCTAACCTAATGCTAACATGACAATGCTAACCCCTACCTGATCTATCCTAACCTAACGCTAACATGACAATGCTAACCCTACCTGATCTATCCTAACCTAATGCTAACATGACAATGCTAACCCCTACCTGATCTATCCTAACCTAACGCTAACATGACAATGCTAACCCCTACCTGATCTATCCTAACCTAATGCTAACATGACAATGCTAACCCCTACCTGATCTATCCTAACCTAATGCTAACATGACAATGCTAACCCCTACCTGATCTATCCTAACCTAATGCTAACATGACAATGCTAACCCCTACCTGATCTATCCTAACCTAATGCTAACGTGACAATGCTAACCCCTACCTGATCTATCCTAACCTAATGCTAACGTGACAATGCTAACCCCTACCTGATCTATCCTAACCTAATGCTAACATGACAATGCTAACCCCTACCTGATCTATCCTAACCTAATGCTAACATGACAATGCTAACCCCTACCTGATCTATCCTAACCTAATGCTAACATGACAATGCTAACCCCTACCTGATCTATCCTAACCTAATGCTAACGTGACAATGCTAACGTGACAATGCTAACCCCTACCTGATCTATCCTAACCTAATGCTAACGTGACAATGCTAACCCCTACCTGATCTATCCTAACCTAATGCTAACATGACAATGCTAACCCCTACCTGATCTATCCTAACCTAATGCTAACATGACAATGCTAACCCCTACCTGATCTATCCTAACCTAATGCTAACATGACAATGCTAACCCCTACCTGATCTATCCTAACCTAATGCTAACATGACAATGCTAACCCCTACCTGATCTATCCTAACCTAATGCTAACATGACAATGCTAACCCCTACCTGATCTATCCTAACCTAATGCTAACATGACAATGCTAACCCCTACCTGATCTATCCTAACCTAATGCTAACATGACAATGCTAACCCCTACCTGATCTATCCTAACCTAATGCTAACATGACAATGCTAACCCCTACCTGATCTATCCTAACCTAATGCTAACATGACAATGCTAACCCCTACCTGATCTATCCTAACCTAATGCTAACATGACAATGCTAACCCCTACCTGATCTATCCTAACCTAATGCTAACATGACAATGCTAACCCCTACCTGATCTATCCTAACCTAATGCTAACCTAACCTAATGCTAACATGACAATGCTAACCCCTACCTGATCTATCCTAACCTAATGCTAACATGACAATGCTAACCCCTACCTGATCTATCCTAACCTAATGCTAACCTAACCTAATGCTAACATGACAATGCTAACCCCTACCTGATCTATCCTAACCTAATGCTAACATGACAATGCTAACCCCTACCTGATCTATCCTAACCTAATGCTAACCTAACCTAACGCTAACATGACAATGCTAACCCCTACCTGATCTATCCTAACCTAATGCTAACATGACAATGCTAACCCCTACCTGATCTATCCTAACCTAATGCTAACATGACAATGCTAACCCCTACCTGATCTATCCTAACCTAATGCTAACGTGACAATGCTAACCTAACCTAACGCTGACGTGACAATGCTAACCCCTACCTGATCTATCCTAACCTAATGCTAACGTGACAATGCTAACCCCTACCTGATCTATCCTAACCTAATGCTAACATGACAATGCTAACCCCTACCTGATCTAACCTAACCTAATGCTAACGTGACAATGCTAACCTAACCTAACGCTAACGTGACAATGCTAACCCCTACCTGATCTATCCTAACCTAATGCTAACATGACAATGCTAACCCCTACCTGATCTATCCTAACCTAATGCTAACATGACAATGCTAACCCCTACCTGATCTATCCTAACCTAATGCTAACATGACAATGCTAACCCCTACCTGATCTAACCTAACCTAATGCTAACATGACAATGCTAACCCCTACCTGATCTAACCTAACCTAATGCTAACGTGACAATGCTAACCTAACCTAACGCTAACGTGACAATGCTAACCTAACCTAACGCTAACGTGACAATGCTAACCTAACCTAACGCTAACGTGACAATGCTAACCTAACCTAACGCTAATGTGACAATGCTAACCTAACCTAATGCTAATCTATCCTAACCTAACCAAATCAGACCTTGCAGATACCTTTCCAATCCCAAGGGTCAAGTGTACTGAGTCAAGTGCCCCTGAAAAAGATTAGGGACTTAAACTTTAAATATATCTCATGGGATTGGTATTTCAGGTATTGATTGGAATTTATGAAAAAGATTTAGTGACTCGAATCATCTGAAATAGATTTACACTGAACTTAATAATAAATTTCGGATATTAGTGGACCCCTGAAATATATTTAGATCTGAAACATTGAATTCCAGATGTTTAGTGAAATCCGTGAAGTATATTTTGACATGGAACTTTATTGTTATTGAATTCCAGATGTTTAGTGGACCTCAGAGGTGAATTTTAGCCTTAAGGTATATTATTATTGAATTCCAGATGTTTAGTGGAGTCCCTGAAGTATATTTTGTCCTGAAACACTGGATTCCAGGTGTTTATTGTAACCCCAGAGTTGAATTTGGGCCTGAAACTATATTATTATTGAATTCCAGATGCTGAGTGGAATCCCAGAGGTGGACTTGGGCCTCGAAGCCAAAATCCGCAACATCGAAGCCACAGAGGAAGCCAAACAGAAGCTCCTCCGCGAGAGCATGATGAAAAAAGAACGGCCATCGGAGTTTGTCCCCAAAAACATGGCTGTCAACTTCGTGCAGCATAACAGATGTGAGTTTGGTGTTTGTGAGTCGTGATTCATAAGTTTGACTCGTTTTTTGGTGTTTGCGAGTCGTGATTCATAAGTTCGATTTGTTTGTTTTAATACAGTACTGTATATGGATTTATATACTGGAAACTGATTTATATAATACAGCTCCTCCCCGACTTACGACGGGGTTAGGGACCCAAATCCAGGTCGTAAGTCGAAAATGCTTAAATAATACATAGAAAATGGGTGTCTCTCTTTCTTCTCAGCACCACAAAACTCTCACTTTTAAGCTTGCCAGATATTTTAAAGTGAATTATAAACGAAAATTTTGTCTGTGTACTGACGTTGGGACTCGAAAATACGTAATTTGACACAATTTTGTTACGACTGAGGCGGGTAAAATAAATTAGGGTGTCTAATCTTCAAGTTATCCCTTATATAAAATGAAAAATCATGTTCCCTTAAAAAATTAATCTAAAAAAGCCAAATATTAATAAGAGAATTTTTTATAATTTTTTCCCCAGTTAACCTCGAAGAAACCGGCCCGGCCAAGAAGCAGGAGAAGAAAGTCCAGGAAATCGTCGAACCCGTGGTAGGAGGCGGAGTAAAAATCTCTACTATAGCCCCTAAGAGACCCCACGGTGAAAAGGCGACGGATGACTTCCATTACGAGAAGTTCAAAAAACAGTTCAGAAGACATTGAACATACCTGAACACGTTAGTATCAGAAGTTGATTTTTTTTTTAAACTAGGAAAATTTTTCAGGTGATTGAGAAAAAAATTACGTTATGTGATAATTTCTTTGTAATAAAATGATTCAAAGTACATTGGTTTTTATTACAGCTTTGGGGTACAGCGGATTATTCTTCTGTAATTATTGGTGAGAAATAATCATTCGTAAGGGATTCTACCGAAGTAGTTTGTGACAGAATTATCAAGGAATTAATGGTAAGTTTATTCTGTAATTACTAAAGAAAGTATTATCAAACACCCAGTAATTATTTGTGGTATGATTATCAAGAATTATCGTGGTAATTCTTCCATTTATTAGAAGTGTGGTTGCATATTCTTGAGAATACTGTAGTTATTATAAGAATTTGTATTTTGTAGTGTTAATTTGTCATGGCCTTCATGTGGGATTTTTTGTTGGATAGAATGCTTTGTAGAGCTGAGAATGTAGAGGGGTAGGTTAAGAATGTGGAGGAGACAGGGCTAGTTGTCAATTCTCTTTTGTCTGGGCTCACAAACGTACGTATAAGTAAGATATCTCACACTCGGGATGGACGTAAGAATAGAAACTCACAATGCGTTTCCTGTATATATATTGTAAGTACAGTGAAGTGTTAAGGAGTTGCTGTGTGGTGAGGTCTTGCAGGTTGGTGAGAGTAGAGTAGAATGATCTCCACAGGCCTTCGCGTATTTATGCCGTTGGTCAGGATCAGGGAAGTGAAGTGTGCGGGGCCAATCACCGTGTAGTTCGTGAGAGAGGTCTGGTGTGCTGAACTCGTCTCTGCTTGGGGAGGTCAGTGATCAGTAGTACCCCATACGTCCTCACCCGAGACCTAGTCTTGACGTAGCTGGGGTTTCTACTACCTGTAAGCTGATTGGCGAACGGCAGGTGATCAGTCTGCAGTTGTTGGGGAGAGTATCCAGGTGGGTCAAGAATGTGGAGGAGCCAGGGGTGGGTTAAGAATGTGGGGGGAATAAACCAAAACATTCACAGGTACAATAAAACGACGACTTAACAAAATTTTCAGTGTATTTCTACCAATTCCAACATATCTCGTTTACAATGCAAATATCCGAGCCTAAACACACACACATACAAGAAAAAACAATAAACGCCGTGTGCAAAAAAAAACACATAGTAATCGTAGCTTTCCTATATAACGGAAGAATATATTTATGTTATCGTTGCCATGAATGTTACCGTCGGGATTCAGGGTAAAATAATTCGAATTGCCCGATGTTGAAATTTTCCACCATTGAGGATTATTCCACCTGATTATTAACAAGCCAGGTGCTATTTGACTGAGGTTAGGTTAGTACTAGGATTGGTTAGGTTAGGGTAGTGTTAGGTTAGTTAGTTAATCAGGTAAAATAAAGTCAGGTGTCATTTCTTGAGGTAAATCCAATTAATCACAAAAGCACACCTGTAATAAGACATTTTCTAAGACCTTCCAGTAATTGATCGTCCAAAATACATAAAGACAGAGGTAAATTGAGTAGTAGTTCCTTAAGATAAGCTGGAGCGTTGATTAAATTCCATTACTTGTTTGAATTTATCCCAGGAGCATATTGATGGAATTTATACTGGGATCATATAGGGGTGACAATGTTAGAATTTATACTAGAATCACAATGTTAACTTTATCATATTTTGGTATTTTACCGAGAATTGACCAATATCGGTATTTTCAACGATGCCGATACCTTGCAATGTGGTATCGGTTGGGATTAATACCTTATTGAAAAGCATATATATATATATTAGCATTATTTACAAGTTATCGATACTTTTGGTTAATTACTTCGCATTCACGGTACTTCCCCAAAAATATCAATAACTCGGACAAAGTATCGAAACGTCAGAAACTACGCAATACAGGTCCCGGGTAACTGCCTCGTCGAGCTTAATAACTACCGGGAATTATTTGGTTTTAACGACCAGGGCCGAATTTAAGAGTTTCCCCTCCTCTACGGTCTGAGAAACGTCGGTCAGCTCGGCGTACGGGAAGGTCGTCATGAGGGCGAATTCCGTCGACTGTATGGCGGGTCGAGCGGCCGAGATGAACTGCCGGATGTCCCTGATGGTGTGCGAGTGGTTGACTTTGAGGACGAGGCGAGATCCGTCGGGCAAACGCACCTGGAATGGAGGAATGTGTTTTTAGGAATGTGGATGAGAGGTAAACATATTTATCACAAGACCTCAGGACCCCAAACCAACCCCACAAAAACAATAGACCCGCACCTGTATGTTTGTGACGGGGGCGCTGGTATTAACATTGAGCTTGGCCTGGGCTGCGTTTTCTAGTGCCTTGGGGTCCTTCGAAGTGGAGGCGATCAGAGTGGTGTTGACGCTCGCTCCTCCTACGGCTCCTAGGGGCTCCGTCTCTTGTCCGACTACCATTGGGGCTAGGCTAAAAAAACCCACAAGAATGTAGGGATTAAAAACAGACTAAAAAAAACACAAATGACAGATAAAAATCGAAAGACAGACAGACTACAGGCTAATCACCGTTGACCTCACCTGCCTAGAGTATGACCCGAGCCGGAGAAGGCCCTCAGAGACGATCTCGACTGGACGTAATCCTCGTGTCGGTGGTCGGCCATGTTGATGTAAACCTCGCCTCCCCTCGCTTCCCGGATCAGCTCTAGGGGTACCTCACTGGAAAGATGAGCGATGGTTGTTTGGGGTCGTTGGATTGGGTTGTACAGTCTTGCTTACTTACATACATACATAGATACAAACACTCATTCTCTCTCTCTCTCTCACACTCACCTACGCTTTATAGAGTTGAGAAATTCAGCATTGGTCGCGTCTTCGTATGTTCTCAGCGGCCCATCATCCACGGTAAACCCGGTCCTCCACATCTTGAGAGCGACGTCACGAGGCCGTTCCTCCTTCTTCGATGTGTCCGGGATAACTGTGTGGAGGGTCGTTAAGAGAAATAATTGAGACCCTGTTGTGTGGAAGGTCGTTAAGAGAAATAATTGAGACCCTGTTGTGTGGAGGGTCGTTAAGAGAAATAATTGAGACCCTGTTGTGTGGAGGGTCGTTAAGAGAAATAATTGAGACCCTGTTGTGTGGAAGGTCGTTAAGAGAAATAATTGAGACCCTGTTGTGTAAATGAGGCAGAAAGTCAGATCATCAACCTATGGCAGCCTAGGGTCAACCATTAGACAACACATCATGCTTCCAATATCTTTCTCCTTGAACCTAACCCTCCAAACCACCACCACCTCCTTGAACCTCACCCTCCAAACCACCTCCTCCTCGAACCTTACCCTCCAAACCGCCACCTCCTTGAACCTAACCCTCCAAACCACCACCTCCTCCTTGAACCTCACCCTCCAAACCACCACCACCTCCTTGAACCTCACCCTCCAAACCACCACCACCTCCTTGAACCTCACCCTCCAAACCACCACCACCTCCTTGAACCTAACCCTCCAAACCACCACCACCTCCTTGAACCTCACCCTCCAAACCACCACCACCTCCTTGAACCTCACCCTCCAAACCGCCACCACCTCCTTGAACCTAACCCTCCAAACCACCACCACCTCCTTGAACCTCACCCTCCAAACCACCTCCTCCTCGAACCTTACCCTGTGTGTCGTCGTTGGTTTCACCGAGGCGATAACCCGTTCCGCCAAAGGTAATTTTTTTCTGTTTCTTCCCTTCCTTTCCGCTTTCCAGGACTTCCGCTCCGTGTCTGAGGGAGAGAGAGAGAGAGAAGATTGAGGGAAAGAAAAAGACAGTAATTATTATTGAACACTTTTTCACTCTTTAAAATATGAACAGCTGACATTATACAGATTGAACAGTTGACATTAACCATACACTAAGGCCTGACACCACTATCACCTGACATTAACCATACACTAAGGCCTGACACCACTGACACCTGACACCACATACTTACTCTTTGGCCGACTTGAAGAGCTTGGCTACCATATCGGCCTTCTTCTTAGGCGGCCCAAGGACCTGTTGGCCAGAATGCTCCGACCCCCCGGCATAGAAAGCTTGGCCATCCTCCTCGCTGCTACTCTCGCTGTCTCTGTCCATCATGTTAATTATGGCCCTGAGGTGTTTAACGTGTATTAGCAATTTTAACTGATAATTTAACATTTATTAGGTATTTTAATATAATTTTTCTACCATATTAGATTCTATAAACTTTCTGTAAAGGGGTTAGGTTAATTTATAGATTAGGTTAGGTTAGATTAGGGTTAGTTTTAGACGAGGTTAGGTTAGATTATGCTAGGTTAAGTTAGATTAGTGATAGGTTAGGTTAGTTTAAGACTAGATTAGGCTCTATTATGTTAGGTTAGGTTAGTTTAAGACTAGATTAGGCTCTATTATGTTACTTTATGTTAGGTTAAGTTAGATTAGTGATAGGTTAGGTTAGTTTAAGACTAGATTAAGTTAGGTTAGGTTAGTTTAAGACTAGGTTAGGTTAAGACTAGATTAAGTTAGGTTAGGTTAGTTTAAGACTAGGTTAGGTTAGTTTAAGACTAGGTTAGGTTAGTTTAAGACTAGATTAGGTTAGGTTAGTTTAAGGCTAGATTAGGTTAGGTTAGTTTAAGACTAGGTTAGGTTAGGGTATAAGAACAAGTATCAATACTTCTGTAACTGTGTTGGTTGTGAGGACGGCCTCTGGGGTGTACTGGGAGCTCCTTCGGCCTCGGGTCGATCACCTAGTGGCTCCCCAGCGGGCGCTACCTCATCACCCTCCTCGTAGAAACTGCTCAGTGCCGACTGGTGGAGGTAAACAGAGGGTAAAACACGCCATTTAGTTGACTACTGTGTGAAATTCTTATAATCTAGAGGAAAGTTCATTTTATTGAGGTTTCGTGTGATGGAAGTCTGTTATATCGAGGTTCTGTGTGGAGAGGGAAGTTCATTTTATCGAGGTTTAGGTTAGGTAAAAGTCCATTATATCGAGGGTCCGTTAGATGTAAAACCTCCATTTAACAAACTATATAGAGACGAAAGACTGTGTTAAGTTAGGTTACGTTAGGGTTAGGCTAGGGTTAGGTTACGTTAGAGTTAAGTTAGGTTAGGTTAAGTTAGGGTTAGGTTAGGTTAGGTTAGGTTAGGTTACGTTAGAGTTAAGTTAGGTTAGGTTAAGTTAGGATTAGGTTAGGGCGTGTGGGGTGGTTCATCGACAAACATAAATGCGGAAAAAAAATTCATCACTTAATACGTCAACACAGACAGAGAGAGAGAGAGAGAGAGACCCTAAACAAGACGCTACGACCCCATACAAAATCATCGTAGAATAAAAAAAATAATACTAATAATAATAATAATAATAATAACAATAAAAATAAAATCGTATAAATAATTCCTTTAATACCAATCAGTGTAATTATTATCAACTAAAATACAATTATCTAATTAATTACCATAAAAAAATACATATAATTAATCCTGTATAAAAATTAACAATTATATAGATGAAATATAATTAATAATTGTATAAAAAAATTAATTAAAACATTCTAGAAAAAAAAATCAACTTTAAAATATATAATTACTATTAATAACCTCATATATAACTAGATAAAATATAAATAAAACACATAAATACCCCCCGGATAAATAACCCCTGGATGACGCTCTGTCTCTAACCACAAAATATAACCCTATAGGGAAAAAAAATTTACCCCTTAAAAAAAAAAAATTAATTAAATCCTATATATAATTTAATTCACCTCTAAATTCCAAGCAGCAGACTCTAAAAAAAATGTAGCCCTTTCAGAATCGACACCAGACACAGCAGTAAATTGTGAAACTAAACTGTCTCTTCCAGCCATGATGAGTATATGGTCTAGTGCCTGACCCTTCACCTACCCCCACACTATTCAGGACTCTATGATTAATTATTATATTATTAGTTTTAATTATATATTTTGTGTTTTAATTATATATTTTAAGTCTATATAATTTTATACTTAGTAATTTATCTATTAAAATATATTATTGGTATTATATATGAGTTTTATTTTATTTGATATATATACAATTTTATTATTATTTAACGCTACTAATGATATATAGATTAATTATTTAAATCAATTATATTATATTATTTATTTTATTTTAATTAATCACCTCAGGGATATATAATAACTATAATTAATTAATATCTGTAATATTATTCTATGTCCTGATAAACCTTAGGGTCGTTAGGTCTTATGGCAGCCATATTGGAAACATAGTCTAATACTCGATGCTGATTGGTTTATTTTCTGTTGTCATTACTGAATCAACCAATCAGGGAATAGTAATGGCGGCTATAATACTCGATGCTGATTGGTTTATTTTCTGTCATCATCTGCTGAATCAACCAATCAGGAGATAGTAATGGCGGCCGTTGCAGTAGAGGGAGGTCATAAACGGATAAATAAATCAACTTTTTAACCGATTTTAACGTTTTTCTCGTCGTATCCGGATGATTTTAACGATTATATCCGGTACCAGGACGTCTAATCTACTTATAAATGCTGTGAGTTAACTGTATTTACCGTTAATTAAGGTAATATAAGGTAAAAATAACACCCCCTAGTTGAGTATTTACCCTCTAGTCTTATGGTTCATTATTTTGTCCTTATTTCCTTATTATTATCTATCTATCCATCTATCCATCTATCTATCCATCTATTAACGCATCTATCCATCTATTAACGTATCTATCCATCTATCTATCCATCTATTAACGCATCTATCCATCTATTAACGTATCTATCCATCTATCTATCCATCTATTAACGTATCTATCCATCTATCTATCTATCCATCTATTAACGTATCTATCCATCTATCTATCTATTAACGTGTCTATCCATCTATCCATCTATCTATCCATCTATTAACGTATCTATCCATCTATCTATCCATCTATCCATCCATCTATCCATCTATCTATCCATCTATTAACGTATCTATCCATCTATCTATCCATCTATTAATGTATCTATCCATCTATCTATCCATCTATTAACGTATCTATCCATCTATTAACGCATCTATCCATCTATCTATCCATCTATTAACGTATCTATCCATCTATCTATCCATCTATTAACGTATCTATCCATCTATTAACGTATCTATCCATCTATCTATCCATCTATTAACGTATCTATCCATCTATCTATCCATCTATTAACGTATCTATCCATCTATCTATCCATCTATTAACGTATCTATCCATCTATCTATCCATCTATTAACGTATCTATCCATCTATCCATCCATCTATTAACGTATCTATCCATCCATTAACGTATCTATCCATCTATTAACGCATCTATCCATCTATCTATCCATCTATTAACGTATCTATCCATCTATCTATCCATCCATTAACGTATCTATCCATCTATCTATCCATCCATTAACGTATCTATCCATCTATCCATCCATCTATTAACGTATCTATCCATCTATTAACGTATCTATCCATCTATTAACGTATCTATCCATCTATCTATCCATCTATTAACGTATCTATCCATCTATCTATCCATCTATCCATCTATTAACGTATCTATCCATCTATTAACGTATCTATCTATCTATCTATCCATCTATTAACGTATCTATCCATCTATCTATCCATATATTAACGTATCTATCCATCTATCTATCCATCTATCCATCTATTAACGTATCTATCCATCTATTAACGTATCTATCCATCTATCTATCCATCTATTAACGTATCTATCCATCTATCTATCCATATATTAACGTATCTATCCATCTATCTATCCATCTATCCATCTATTAACGTATCTATCCATCTATTAACGTATCTATCCATCTATCTATCCATCTATTAACGTATCTATCCATCTATTAACGCATCTATCCATCTATCTATCCATCTATTAACGTATCTATCCATCTATCTATCCATCCATTAACGTATCTATCCATCTATCTATCCATCCATTAACGTATCTATCCATCTATCCATCCATCTATTAACGTATCTATCCATCTATTAACGTATCTATCCATCTATTAACGTATCTATCCATCTATCTCCATCTATTAACGCATCTATCCATCTATTAACGTATCCATCCATCTATCCATCCATCTATTAACGTATCTATCCATCTATCTATCCATCTATTAACGTATCTATCCATCTATCTGTCCATCTATTAACGCATCTATCCATCAATTAACGTATCCATCCATCCATCCATCCATCTATCTATCCATCTATTAACGCATCTATCCATCTATTAACGTATCTATTCATCTATCTATCCATCTATCTATCCTATCTCATGACCAGGTGTTTAACGACCCTTCCTCTCCTCTCCCCCCTATAGGTGTTGATCGCCCTGGTCGTCGCGTCGTGGACCTACACAGTCATCGCTGGAGTGGCCATCGCTCGTCGGAGGTTGGCTGGGGTCGAGTAGTTGGCCATCGCTCGTCGTCATTGGCCATCACTCGTCGTCAGTTAGCTGTGGTCGAGTAATTGGTCATCGCTCGTCGTCATTGGCCATCGCTTGTCGTCAGGTGGCTGTGGTCGAGTCATTGGCCATCACTCGTCGTCAGTGGCCATCGCTCGTCGTCAGTTGGCTGTGGTCGAGTCATTGGCCATCACTCGTCGTCAGTGGCCATCGCTCGTCGTCAGGTGGCTGTGGTCGAGTCATTGGCCATCACTCGTCGTCAGTGGCCATCGCTCGTCGTCAGTTGGCTGTGGTCGAGTCATTGGCCATCACTCGTCGTCAGTGGCCATCGCTCGTCGTCAGGTGGCTGTGGTCGAGTCATTGGCCATCACTCGTCGTCAGTGGCCATCGCTCGTCGTCAGTTGGCTGTGGTCGAGTCATTGGCCATCGCTCGTCGTCAGTGGCCATCGCTTGTCGTCAGGTGGCTGTGGTCGAGTCATTGGCCGAGTGAACGTCTTCAACTATGGGCAAGGGAAAGGATAAGACTATTGGTACGTTTTTTGTTAATTTAACCTAATGTAACACTGGTTTAATCTAACATTAACCTAACACTTACCTAATCTTACCTAACTAACCTAATGTAACACTGATTTAATCTTACACTAATCTAACACTAATCTAATGTAACACAAATTTAACCTTACCTAACCTAACACTAACCTAATTTAACCAAACTTAACACTAATTTAACCTAACACTAATGTAATTTAACCTAACCTAACACTAACCTAATTTAACCTAATCTAATATTAATTTAACCAAACTTAACACTAATTTAACCTAACACTAATGTAATTTAACCTAACCTAACACTAACCTAATTTAACCTAATCTAATATTAATTTAACCAAACTTAACACTAATTTAACCTAACACTAATGTAATTTAACCTAACACTAACCTAATTTAACCTAATCTAATATTAATTTAACCAAACTTAACACTAATTTAACCTAACACTAATTTAACCTAACCTTGATCATAGGGGGGATTTATTAGTACATATATAAGACTGTTGCTATCATGGCTGCTTAGTTACATTCAATACAGTTATTTATTATTGAACTGAATGACCCACAGACACATTAATAGCTCATTATATTTAAATAACTCGAACATTATATTTACGTCACTAGACGCTGACTCTCGGATACACTTCCCGCCGTAAGTAACTCACCCTATGGATAGCTCTGACTATGACTATGACCTGAGGGAGGCCCAGTGGGTGCTGCTGGGGAGGGAAGTCTCTCTCTCTCCCGACCCTGACTAGTGACGAGCGTGTGACCTGAGGGAGGCCCAGTGGGTGCTGCTGGGGAGGGAAGTCTCTCTCTCTCCTGACCCTGACTAGTGACGAACGTGTGACCTGAGGGAGGCCCAGTGGGTGCTGCTGGGGAGGGAAGTCTCTCTCTCTCTCCCGACCCTGACTAGTGACGAGCGTGACTCCGTCTTCTGTCTAAAGTGAAGTAAAAGTCGTCTGAATATGAATGACCTGTGGAAGTGGCTGCTGGGTCTTATATTGGAGGTCACCAGCTGGCAGATGACCTCTCCTAATTAACACTAAATTGGTTAGTTCTGGATGGCTGTTTGCCCAGGTGTGAGGTCATGACACAGGTCTGTAATGCTTCCTAATTATTACCACCCGGGTGTGTCTTGGCAAGGTGTGGTTGTAGCAGGGTCATATCGCAGGGTTAACTCAGGTACTTTGTGGCCGTGACCTCTCCGTGACCTCTCCTGGGTCACTGTAGGGTGTGTCAACTTACGGGCGTACACCTGGTCCTACTCACTGTTGTAGTTCTCTGGGCTGTAAGCTGTGGCCTGATAAACAATCATTACAATCAAGTCTAACCTAATGTAATCTTACTGTAATTTAACCTAACATTAACTAAACATTAACCTAATTTAATCTAACCTAAACTAACACTAACATAACCTAACACTAACTAAACACTAACCTAATTTAACCTAACCTGACTGAATATAATCTAATCAAACCTTCCCTAACCTAACCTAACACTAACTTAACCAAACCTAACCAAACCCAACTCCAGAATTATAAATACATTATTTCAGGTGCTCCTCGACTTACGACCGCTCGGACACACGACCAAAGCAGTCATATAAAATATTTTGTCAAATTACGTGTTTTTGAGTCCCGACTTTAGTGATTGTGCTGTGTACTGACAAAATTTTCCTTTATAATTCACTTTAAAATATCTGGCAAGCTTAAAAGTGAGAGTTTTGTGGTGCTGAGAAAAAAAAGACACCCATTTTAGATTTTATATGTATTATTTAAGCATTTTTGACTTACGACCTGGTAAAAGATAATTACCGTCAATATAAAAGGTCGACCTATAATTATGTGTCCTAATGATTATAACCCGAGATGATTAACGATCGTTCGTACATCAGACGGCCAATTCATCAGAGGCAGCTTATCAGTAACCATTCATTAACTCTTACAATACAGTGATCCCTTGGTTAACGAGCGCCTCGGTTAACGAAGTCCTCACGAGCGCCCCTCAACATGTTTTCGCTTGCACACTAGCTGTCATATTAGTCTGCCAATACAATAAATGGTTCTAGGGCTTAAATTCCTTACTATTTCAGTAAATATCAAGAAGTTTGTACTATTCAATAATTTTAAAAGTTTTGTATTAAATTTTTTAGTAATTTTAACAATTATTTAGCATAATTTAAGTACAGGGAAACTAGTTTTTAGCGCGCCAAACAACCTGTCAACACACCATACAGGCGTCAGTCTCTGTGTCTTTTCAGTGGAGGTAACATCTTGCTGGAGACTCTTCAACATAAAGGCTTTTTTTCTGTTTCCAGTCAAATTATTGGTCATTATGAAATATATTTTACATATTGACAATATATAATGCAGTGCAGTGTTGATTTAAAGAAAATAATCTTGAATTGCACCAAGAGAGCTAAAATTTTATGGGTGAAATGGCGCCATGGGGTGACTTCTCTTCCACCCCAATGCCTTCTCTTCTTCCTTCTCCTCCACCCCCATTCTAAATCCCATCATCATCATCATCCAGGAGCCTTCTACATACACACCTCAAAGTAAGTGAACTTTTCTACCATTTTTTGTTGAATTTAGGCAGTTTTCAGTGAGCTGGAACCAATTACCCAAAAACCATTGAAACAATGGTTTTGGTTAACGAGCAACCTTCTGGAACGAATTGTGCTCGTTAACCAAGGGACCACTGTACTTACAATAGCTGTTATTATCACTGGCAGTATTGTAGACAAGTTAGACTCATAACTGTCTGTCTGTCTACGCACCGCCCTCGCCACCTCCTGCCACCTGCAGTCCCCCACCCACCTCGCACAGTCCGCCACTACAACAAAATTCAGCCCATAACAGCCCGCACCGATAGATATAAGAACAGCACCATCCTCGCCACCTCCTGCCACCTGCAGTCCCCCGCCCACCTCGAGCAGTCCGCCACTACAACATAATTCAGCCCATAAGAGCCCGTACCGATAGATATAAGAACAGCACCATCCCATCTATTGTTAAAATAATAAACAACTCCTGATTTATGTACTGTACAGCCCTGTAAATGTATTCAACGCATATTATATCATTATGTCTAAATCTAATGTAAGTCTGTATATTTTATGCCACCGGCTGCAACTCTATTAATAAACCGTTTATTATTAATATTATTATTATTATTATTACATACACACACCTATCACTAACCTAACGTAACACTAACGTAACACTAACCTAACACTAACCTAACCACTCTTCTCCAGGTAGTCCCAAGAGAGGTATTGACAGTCCTAAGTCACCAAAGATGCGAGGAGGAGGAGGAGGAAGCGAGTCGTCTCCCTCCTACCGTAGAGACCAGCTGATAAGAAGCGAGCCGTTGCCTCCCATAAACGTTACTCCGTATCCTCTGTCCACGTCCACGGAAATGGCCATGGCCATGAGTTCCGAGGCCCAGGCTTTACAGGTTCGATGTTTGGTTTTGTTTGGGGTGTTGGTATGTACTCTGTCTGGTGTTCTCTGTGTTTATGTACTCTCTTGTACTCAATTTTAGATTAGTCCATTTAATATAGGTGGATTAGTTTATTGTGCACCCTTTTCATATTTCAGATTTTGCCCCATTTAATATAGGAGGCTAGTTTATTGTGCACCCTTTTATATTAACACAAGGGGCTAGTTTATTGTGCACCCCCTTCAGATATCAGAGTAGCACATTTAACACAGGTGGCTAGTTTATTGTACACCCTTTTAAGATTTCACCTCATGATTTAAACACCTTAACACTATCAGTAGGGATTAGGTTAAGTTAGGAATAGGAACTTAATCTAAGCTTGGGTAGGTTAGGTTAGGATTAGTGTCTTTTAATCTAACTAGGGGCTAGGTTAGATTAGGATTAGTGTTTTAATCTAAGCTAGGGTAGGTTAGATTAGGATTCGTGTCTTAATCTAAGCTAGGGTAGGTTAGATTAGGATTAGTGTCTTAATCTAAGCTAGGGTAGGTTAGATTAGGATTCGTGTCTTAATCTAAGCTAGGGTAGGTTAGATTAGGATTAGTGTCTTAATCTAAGCTAGGGTAGGTTAGATTAGTGTTTTTCTTTTTTTAATCTAACTTGGGGTTAAATTATTGACTTAATCTAATCTGGGGCAGCAAATCGTCACCTGTTCACTATACCACGTAGTTTAATTCCCGTTCCATTGTTTACAGGAGAGGGTGAAAGTGTTATCCGAGCTGGTGCGTGAACTGCAGGAAGCCCGGGACGACAACGCACCCCACATGAACGCCATTAACGCACTCTCGGATAAGATTGTCACCGATGAGAAATTGACGTCATCGAACAGGGTCGGTGTGGTGGGGTCTGGTTAGCTTTGGGGTAGGGTTAGGTTAGGTTTGGGTGGGGTGCTGCGGTTTATTTTATGCATTGATTTAATGGTTTATATGCGTTATCTACTCTCTCTCTCTCTCTCTCTCTCTCTCTCTCTCTCTCTCTCTCATTCAGTCTCTCACTCTCTCTCTCTCTCACACAGACAAAACTCAAGCTTATGTACGAGAAAGGCGTAACAGAAACAGAGAAGGAGGTCGCCCTGGTGAAGAAAGCTCTCAACACCGTCTACCAAATCCGCAATATCCGCCACGACCTTCGGATACAGGTGAAGCCGTACGGAGGATCTTTAACCCCCCCCCCCCCTTTGATTGTGGTGGATTAACGCCGATTCACACCATCGGTCGCGTATCGGTAACACCGCGGATAAAGCTGCTGCCGTTCACGTCATCCGTCGAGGTTCCGTCTGCGATCGTCCACTCGTTGTTGTGGATATTTGTGGTTATTGGATCTTTTGGTTAGAACAGCGATGGAGTTTATTTATTATTCAAAGCCGAGAAGAAATTTAGAGTTACAGAGTGAGATGAGGAACTGCCAGGGATACATCACTTCGCTGCCATTGGGTACAGAGGAGAGACTATCCAACTCCAGGCTCTTGCATACAATAAGAGTTTCTGAAAATACTTTTATCATCGTGAGTCAAAAATATCGAATATTTTAAAGGATTCTCAAAGTACCGAGACCTCTTGATGTTATTGTTTTTGATGCGAAACAAAGGCGAATCAATCCACTAGGCCTATATGAAGCTGTGTAGGCCCTCCAGCTTGAACGGACCTAATAATAATAATAATAATAATAATTAACGGTTTATTGAAAGAGCTTGGCAGCCAGAAGGCTGAAAATATACAGTTACATATTTGGGGAATGGGTTACGAATTACAAATAATATACAAGTAACATAAGTGACACAAATAAGACATATAATAACTTAGATGGGGAAAAGCTCAAACTACAGTTCAATTCAACGTAGTGACAGTGTTACAGTATTACAAGTTATTGATAATTTTTACAATGGTTGGGACTGGGCTGTTCTTATAGCGATCAGTTCGTGCACGTATGGGCTGGATGCGGTTGTGGTGTCGAACAGCAATTCTCGGACAAGGGATCTCAGGTGGTAGTAGGAGCCGGTGTCGGGGATGGTGTAGAAGCTTCTTACCAAATTTGCAGATGAGGTCGTGGTGATGGTCAGTGAGAGTCGAAAGGGTCAGTGTGTTGAGCGCTTCTTGATATGTGGAGTAGGAGGAGGAGAGAATAATCTTGCATGCCCTCTTTTGCACTGACCGTTTGAGTGTTTACGCCATTCGTGACATATCGGAGACGGTTCATCGCGTCAAACTATTCTCCCCGAGACACCCCAGACGTGACCGAACCGATGCGTGACGTTGCCGATTCGTGATGTTACCGATATGTGATCAGTAGTGTGAATCGGTCTTTTGTGGTTTAACCCCTTGAGTGCAATGGTTTATTGGTTTAACCCCTTTGAGTGTGGCGGTTTGAACCCCTTGAGTGTGATGATTTAACCCCTTGAGTACAATGACTTAACCCCTTGAGTACGATGACTTAACCCCTTGAGTATGATGACTTAACCCCTTGAATATAATGACTTAACCCCTTGAGTATGATGACTTAACCCCTTGAGTATGATGACTTAACCCCTTGAGTATGATGACTTAACCCCTTGAGTATGATGACTTAACCCCTTGATTATAATGACTTAGCCCCTTGAGTATGATGATTTAACCCCTTGAGTATGATGACTTAACCCCTTGAATATAATGACTTAACCCCTTGAGTATGATGATTTAACCCCTTGAGTATGATGATTTAACCCCTTGAGTATGATGACTTAACCCCTTGAGTATAATGACTTAACCCCTTGAGTATGATGATTTAACCCCTTGAGTATGATGACTTAACCCATTGAGTACGATGACTTAACCCCTTGAGTATGATGATTTAACCCCTTGAGTATGATGACTTAACCCCTTGAGTATGATGACTTGACCCCTTGAGTATGATGATTTAACCCCTTGAGTATGGTGACTGTATATATTATTATTGTCATTATTATTGTCATTATTATTTTTATTATCCAAATCCTTGAGGCCAGATGTGTTTCAGATTTCAGAAGGGTTAGGTTAGGTTGAAATGAAATATTTATATCGCCCTTAAATACTTTAGTACAGTTTATTTGTAAGGAAATTATTCAGTAAACCTTTAATCATGTGTAAATACTATATAAACTAAGCTAAATACAGGTTGTACCTCTCTAGTCCGGCAACCTCGGGACCTGACCGGTGCCGGACCATGGAAATTCACCCTTTTCCTTGATAGATAGTGACTTGTGCTTATGCCTGGAAGCACTAGCACCACTTTCTCTGCATCATGGTCTCTTTGAAGACATATTGAAGGGTTAAATGTCGTATAGTAGCTTCTCAAATTTCGCGAGTTTTTAATTCTTAACGTATTTTATTGGAACACACAAAAAAATAAATAAATAAAAATTTTGACGGCGGAAACTTGAATTTCGACGGGTTTGAACGGCCCGCCAACGTGCAGACGACGTGCATAATCGTGTAAACAGCGTCATTTCTCTTATGTACAAAAGATTCATTATTGTTTATTACTGAATGTCTTTTTTATTGAATTAATGTTTATGTGTGCAAAATGAGCAATACAATTCATTAATAATACGTAGAATATTAAAACACACGAGGAAATGACACAGCATTGTTTTCGTTGATTACAAAACCAGTGACTGACTGGTTCTCCATATAAAACGGAAGAAAATAAGACCTTGGTTGTAGCTGTAGTAAAATTAATATGGTTGTTTTAAGTAATGTTATTTAATGTTAATAAATGGAACAATAGAAGTAGCTAACGATAATGGTCAAGAAAAAGAGAGATCGCATATGTAAGTGCGCACACGTGAAAACATATCGTCATTACTTTACATAAGAATATGAAAGCAACACTTATTTACTGTTCATATATATTTTAATTAATGTTTCTGAATTTGTTTTTATTGAATTAATGTACGTGTGTGCAAAATTAACAATACAATTTATTAATAATACGTGGAATATTAGAGGAGACGAGACGGCTGCCGGCATTGTTTATGTTAACCAGTGACTGATTGGTTCTACATATAAAACTGAAGAAAATAAGACCCTGAGTTTAGCTGTAGTAAAATTAATGTAAAAAAATGAATATGGTTGCTTGAAGTACCTGTAATGTTATTTAATGTTAATAAATGGAACAATATAAGTAGCTAACCATTAATGGTAAAAAAAGTGAGACTGCTCGTATGTAAGTGCGCACATGTGAAAATATATCGTCATTACTCTACATAAGAATATGAAAGCAACACTTATTTACTGCTCATATATATTGAAGGGTTAAATGTTGTACTCTGTATAGACAAGAGAGAGAGAGAGAGAGAGAGAGAGAGAGAGAGAGAGAGAGCCGGATGATGTAAACAAACCTTAATTTCCCGCGGCTTTTTTTTTTTTTAAGGGGATTAGCCCACTCAGGCATAGGTCACTGACCCACATTGGGGCCTGAGGGACAAAAATTTAATACTCCTGTAATAATAATAATAATAATAATTCAGATAAGGAAAAAAAAAAAAAAAAAAAAAAAAAGAGCTGCCTATCAACCTATTGGACAAACTAAAATCGTTCCGGACCACGGGAGTTTCCGGACCACAGAATGCCAGACTAGAGAGGTACAACCTGTATATATATATATATACATTCAGTAAAGGTAAATTACATCTGACTTGATGATCAGGACTCAAATGTTGACTCGGTACGACAGATAGCCATTTTTAAAGACTTGTTCCTGTGTGATCTGTCTAATTGGTTTCTGTCTAAAGATGTCTGCCATAATCTCATGCTCACTTTAATGGCAGCTTCCTCTAATTCATTTACACTCTGGGATGATAAACCTTTGGTGTAAATAAGGAGGTTTGGCATCTTTTCTCCTTAGTGACACAATATCCTTCAAAGTTGTCATCTTTTTCTTGCAGTTTTAAGTCTCTGCCAAGTATTATTTTATGTTGGTTTATTAACAGTGTTCCGAGGATTAACAACTGCATAAATGGCATCCTCAACACTGAATTCTTTTGTGAAGCTCTGGTGGATTCCTACGCCTGTGTTGGCTGTATCAAGCAAACAGTTTAAAAAAAGTCTATATTTGCTCTTCAGGGATTGTAAAATTTCTTGGTCACGAGGCTGTGTTAAAGACGTCGCACTGGGGGGGGGGGGAATTAACCCACAAAACATTGCTTCTCACAAGTAGTTCAGGAGGTGGATGTGTGGGCCAGTTGTCAAGGATTAATAGAATCTTACAGTTTGCTTCCGTTCCACCACAGTTTGCTTCCGTTCCACCACAGTTTGCTTCCGTTCCACCACAGTTTGCTTCCCTTCCACCACAGTTTGCTTCCGTTCCACCACAGTTTGCTTCCGTTCCACCACAGTTTGCTTCCGTTCCACCACAGTTTGCTTCCGTTCCACCACAGTTTGCTTCCGTTCCACCACAGTTTGCTTCCCTTCCACCACAGTTTGCTTCCGTTCCACCACAGTTTGCTTCCGTTCCACCACAGTTTGCTTCCGTTCCACCACAGTTTGCTTCCGTTCCACCACAGTTTGCTTCCGTTCCACCACAGTTTGCTTCCGTTCCACCTTCCCTACAATGAGCTCTTGTACAAAGACATTATTGAACCAGTCAGTTAATATTTCTCTGGTTACCTACACTGTCTTGTCGGCATAATAACGTTACAGGTAAATTGTGTATACGCCTTTTAAACTTCACGGTCGTTAGCTTTTACCAATCACTTTAACTTGTGTGTGTCTACAGCATTGGCACACACAAGAACAGCCAACATGTCCTTAACGCCTATTGGTTCTCTCTCATCAGGAACGTAGCGCCATTTCAAAACCGTTTCATCAGCATTGTAAATTTATTCAGGATTAAAGTTTTCATCAGATATTATTTGGGCAAATTCGTCAATGTATTTTCAGTTCCTTTATGATCAGTAGAACCTTTTTCACCACAGATTATTATCAGATATTTTATACCATGACGCTTCTTAAACTTCTGCAGCTAACCTCTTCACACTAATCATCAGTGTTCAGTTCCTCATGATATATTTTAGCTTGTTTCATAACCAACAGACTAATCAGTGGCATACATTCACTTCTTAGCTGTTAAATCAACTTAATCACCACACAGTTAAGATCTTCAATTCACCCTATGTAATGTTTTCCTATTATTAATTACTTTATAGTCATCACTCAGTATAAAATTTTAACAACTTGTCTCTCCGCTTCTTTAAGTCATATACGATGTTACTGGACTGTAGTTCCCACACCATATTCTTCAGCCACACAGACACTTCATTTTCTGGGCCATCCACACAGACACTTCTGGGCCATCCACACAGACACTTCACTTTCTGGGCCATCCACACAGACACTTCACTTTCTCAGGTGTGGCTAATAGCAACACCACAACACAGGTGACGCCTCACACCCATCGTCCAGTGGGGTCAAGCGGCGATAGTGTCTGATCATGTTTGGCATCACTTGAGGTGTTTCTTGTTCTTGAGTGAAAGGGATTGTGGACCTATACTGCTATTATCATCATTATCATCATCATTATCATTATTATTATCCCCAGGCTAAGAACTCTGGTAACAAAGAAACTATCCGTCGTGGGGCTCTCATGAAGATGCTTCTGAACTGCGCCCAGACCTTACCACTCTGGATTGGCAACTCCGGAGAGAAGCCGCCGGCTCTGTGCGGCGCCGTACCACCCGAACAGAACTATGTGGCTAAGGTAATTAACGTGAGTCGGTCGTATACTTGGTCGTTTGAGGTGAATAAGCCATGGGATTGGTTCGTAGGATACAGTGAATGGTTAACTTAGAAATGGGGGGAGGGGTACAAAATGATTAGGTAGGTTACAGTTTGATACAGGAATTCTTAACTGCAAGCCGGTATAAATTACATTGTTACAGTGAGATAATTACTGTATTGTACAGTGAGTTCTGCTATAACGCGTGTTTTGATAACGCGAATTTGCTCTATCGCGATTTATGAATTAGGAACGATATTTGTATAACGCGAACGCTTGTTTGCTATAACGCGATTTTTGCTTACTATTTCTCCAATTTTGTGGTACAGTGGGGCATGCTATAACGAATCTAATTGGTTCTAGAACCTTGTTCGTTATAGGATTAATCTGTTCCAGGCTCCCAAATACAACCACTTAACACTGAAAAATATAATATAAAATTGTAAAAATTGTAAAAAAGTGCATAAATATGCATCTAAACCCCTGAAATAAAGAATATCATTAATATTTGTAATAAAAAAACAATAAATTAGAAAAAAAAATTTAAATAATGTTCGTTGTAGGAGTTAAGTTCGTTATAGCATTCTCAATTTTATAGGTAAAACCGTTCGTTATAGGAATATTCGTAGTAGGATCCGTTCGTTATAGCATACCCCACTGTATTAACTGTGAATATAGTAAAGAAGAATATCAACAAGAAGCGTTCTGGTGATAGAATTCCCGGTGATGATCGTAAAAGAAAGGATATAACACTTGAAGAGAAGCTCGATTTTATCAACCTCAAAATCACCCTTCTCCCCCATCAAGTAAAGTGTTACATATACTGTATGATTTCATTATTAGATATGAATGTAACATTTATTTAGACTGTGCTATCCTTTGTGTTAGGCTAACTACTAAATTTTTTCGATTTCGAGTAATCTGCCCCTTACCCTATTTTCTCCATAAGCCGTTATTTCTATTACGCGAATTTCTATAACACGATATTTTACAAGAACACAGTTATCGCGTTATAGTAGAACTGACTGTACTGTAATTTTTAACTTCCTGTAAATTGTTTCCCTAAGTTTAACGATGTAATTGACTGTTTTGTAATGGCCAGTACAGGTGAATGACATGATAGATTACAGTTTGGAACAGGTATTGTAATTAGTGTGATACAGGTGTTCTAATTACAGCTTGATACAGGTGTCGTAATTATATTTTGATACAGGTACCCTAATTACAGCTTGATACAGGTGTCGTTATTACAGCTTGATACAGGTACCCTAATTACAGCTTGATACAGGTACCCTAATTACAGCTTGATACAGGTGTCGTAATTACAGCTTGATACAGGTGTCATAATTACAGTATTTCCACTTCTGTACCACCACACCACAGGTCAACGACATGGTAGCTTGTCTCGTACGGGGCAGCGAGGGAGAGGACAATTGGATCCTAGCCGAGGTCGTTAGCTACAACACAACGACCAACAAATACGAGGTGGACGACATCGACGAGGAACAGAAGGAACGACACACACTCAGCCGTCGACGAGTCTATCCTCTGCCGTTGATGAGGGCTAATCCTGAAGTCAATCCTGAGGCACTCTACCCTAAAGGCTCCATTGGTGAGTAATTTGGTTAGGGTTGGGCTAGGGTAGGTTAGGTTGGGTTGGGTTAGGTTAGGGTAGGGTTGGGCTAGGGTAGGTTAGGTTAGGGTAGGTTAGGTTAGGGTAGTTTAGTTACAATTACATCATTTTGTATGGGGGAGTAATCGTGAGAAATCATCATCATTATATGTTATATGGCCACATGGTCCTGTAATCTCTAACCACTTGGCCATTAGTCCCCAAAGAACATGACCATATGGCCCTGTGTCTTAACTAGATGATAATTCTTTAATGTCATTTTTCAACAGTCATGGCCCTCATTCTAAACCACATGGCCCTCATCCTAAATCACATGGCCCTGTCCTTAAACTACATGGCCTTCTTCCCAAATCACATGGCCTTATATTCCCACATGGCCCTCATCCTAAACCACATATCCCTGTCCTTAAACTACATGACCTTCCCAAACCACATGGCCTTATATTCCCACATGGCCCTCATCCTAAATCACATGGCCCTGTCCTTAAACTACATGGCCTTCTTCCCAAATCACATGGCCTTCTTCCCAAATCACATGGCCTTATATTCCCACATGGCCCTCATCCTAAACCACATATCCCTGTCCTTAAACTACATGACCTTCCCAAACCACATGGCCTTATATTCCCACATGGCCCTCATCCTAAATCACATATTCCTGTCCTTAAACTACATGGCCTTCTCAAATCACATGGCATTATCCTATACCACATGGCCTTCTCCCCACCCTACATGGCTCTATAACCCACATGACCTCTAAACCCCAACCCACATGACCTATCCACCTCACATGACCTCTATCCACCTCACATGACCTCTATACCACCTCACATGACCTCTATCCACCTCACATGACCTCTATACCACCTCACATGACCTCTATCCACCTCACATGACCTCTATCCACCTCACATGACCTCTATACCACCTCACATGACCCCTATCCACCTCACATGACCTCTATCCACCTCACATGACCTCTATCCACCTCACATGACCTCTATACCACCTCACATGACCTCTATCCACCTCACATGACCTCTAACCACCCCATAGTTGATAATAAATCTCTCTTCTCATCTCTTCCCGACAGTAATGGCTCTCTACCCTCAAACGACGTGCTTCTACAAGGCCGTCATTAACCGCCTGCCCACTCTGGCCACCGAAGAATATGAGGTGCTCTTCGAGGACCCCACCTATGCCGACGGCTACTCCCCCCCGCTAATGGTGGCTCAGAGATACGTCATTCAGATCAAGGAAGTCAACAAGAAGAAGTGAAGCGTCGTCAAGCGTTCGGGGTCGTGGAGATGATTAGTGGTGTGGTATGGGGTCGTGGAGGTGATTAGTGGTGTGGTATGGGGTCGTGGAGGTGATTAGTGAAGCATTTTGGAGTTGTTACAGTGATTAGTGAAGCGTTTTGGAGACTTTGTGGAGGTGATTAGTGAAGCGTTTGGGGTCTTGAAGGTGATTAGTGAAGCGTTTGGGGTCTTGAAGGTGATTAGTGAAGCATTTTGGAGTTGTTACAGTGATTAGTGAAGCGTTTTGGAGACTTTGTGGAGGTGATTAGTGAAGCGTTTGGGGTCTTGAAGGTGATTAGTGAAGCATTTTGGAGTTGTTACAGTGATTAGTGAAGCGTTTTGGAGACTTTGCGGAGGTGATTAGTGAAGCATTTGGGGTCTTGAAGGTGATTAGTGAAGCATTTTGGAGTTGTTACAGTGATTAGTGAAGCGTTTTGGAGACTTTGTGGAGGCGATAGTGAAGCGTTTGAGGTCATTGAGATTATATTGCCGCGTTTGGTTGATCCGATGGAGTTTGTTTACATCGCGTGCTGAATTATTGTCATGGCGACCGCAGACGTTGATTCTGTTTATTTACACGGCGCGCAAGACGAGGTCGTTAGACGTGTGTGTTTTATGTTTTTTTCCCGTATTCGAGTTTGAGGTCTAGTATAATTAGTTCCCCTCCCAAGTGCTCACCTGAAGATTAGATTCCCCAAGCACTCACCTGAAGAACCCCCCCCCCCCTTACCCCTAGTTTAACCACCCCTCTAACTATCTACTGGTGGTAGGGTGACTAATTTCCAGGTCACACGTAAACACTAGAATGACCTAATCACCCCGTTCGCAAAATCGCATGAGTGAATGACCCGTCGAACTAACACATGCAGAATACACAAGCAAAACGAATCCAAAAAGTTAAATTCTCTGCTTGTCGAGGAATCCAAAATGACTACAGCCCTAAATAACGTTGTAAAATTATAAAATACAGTACAGTAATTGTATCTACAGTGAATATATGTAGAATTTGTAAATATGTGTTTGGGTTACTGTATTCTGTGTAACTAAAATACAGTACCGTAGCCTGACTGTACCTACAAAATAGTACATAGGCCTATTTTTTAGTACAATATCGGATTAACTTGTACAAAACTTATAATATAAATGACATAAATTATTATATTTTATTTTAACCTTCAATTAAATATAAGTTTTGGCTATTTAATTATATAGGAAATTTAATATAATGATTATGTTATTGGTTAGGTTAGGTTAATGTGGTAAAGGCTAATTAATCTAAAGGTGAGTTAATATAATAAAGGAAAGGTGATGAAATAATATACATAAAAAAAATTAATTAAATAGAAAATATAATTAAAAAAAAAATTAAATTGAATTAAATAAAAGACCGCCACAGGATTTAAATTTTTATCCATAATTCCGGGTTACATAAACGAGAATATAAAGAAAATAATAATAAAAACTAATTATATTTCGATTATATATTTATACTATAATTAAATATATAATTAAATAACATATAAATTAATGATTATATATACAAAATAATAAAATAGAGAAATAATAATACATTTTCTCATCTATGTAACCTCCGAGGTGTAGTCAACAAGGCGGCCATTAGAGAGTCAAGTTAAGGAAGAAATTCGAATATTTTTATAATTTTTACTAATTACTCGACACATAGTTGACCCCAAACGAGGAGATTAATCAAGAAGGTTGTTTATATATCGGTCGATGTTTTAGAGGTTATTTGAGGTTAAATTACATAAAGGAAATAAGATAAAATAGGATAAGAAGACAGCTGCTACTCCATCATGTAAGAGAATTTTTATTGATGTTATTTTTTTTAAGCTTATTTAGGTTTTTTAAGCTTATTTGGGTTTTTTAAGCTTAGTTTATTTAGGGTTTTGTGTTTTTCAGCTTGATTTGTACCAGCTTTAAGGGTTTGTAGATAAATATTACTCCAGCTTAGTATGTGGGTCTTGTAAGGGATATCTAAGCTTTGGGTTTTTTTAAGCTTATTTGTTTTACCTAATTTGGTTTATTTGTTGTTTTGTGTTTTTTTTTAAGCTTGATTTGTTCTAGGGTTAAGGATTTTTATTTGTTCCAGCTTAGTAAGGCATTTTAATGATTATATTTTTCCCCAGCTTAATTTATTTGTATTGTATTTTTCAGCTTAATTTGTTCTAGTTTTAAGGATTTGTAGATTAATATTGTTTCAGCTTATATAGGTAGGAAGTAAGATATCTTCAAGCTTTGTTTTTTTGGCAGTGGATATTTCACCGTGAATATAAGACCATAAGGAGTCTGCAGTAAGCTGGTTGACCTGTTCATGGCAGCTCCTGTTAAGAGTTACTACCACTCTCTATCATCCATGAATCTATCAAGCCTCCTTTTAAAGCTTTCCAGCGTTCCAGCACTTACTACAAAGTTGTTAAGCTTGTTCCACTCGTCCACCACCCTATCTAGCCTCCTTTTAAAGCTTTCCAGCATTCCAGCACTTACTACAACGTTGTTAAGCTTGTTTTACTCGTCCACTGCCCTATCTAGCCTCCTTTTAAAGCTTTCCAGCGTTCCAGCACTTACTACAAAGTTGCTAAGCTTGTTCCACTCGTCCACCACCCTATCTAGCCTCCTTTTAAAGCTTTCCAGCATTCCAGCACTTACTACAAAGTTGCTAAGCTTGTTCCACTCGTCCACCACCCTATCTAGCCTCCTTTTAAAGCTTTCCAGCATTCCAGCACTTACTACAACGTTGTTAAGCTTGTTCCACTCGTCCACCGCCCTATCTAGCCTCCTTTTAAAGCTTTCCAGCGTTCCAGCACTTACTACAAAGTTGTTAAGCTTGTTCCACTCGTCCACCACCCTATCTAGCCTCCTTTTAAAGCTTTCCAGCATTCCAGCACTTACTACAACGTTGTTAAGCTTGTTCCACTCGTCCACCACCCTATCTAGCCTCCTTTTAAAGCTTTCCAGCGTTCCAGCACTTACTACAAAGTTGCTAAGCTTGTTCCACTCGTCCACCACCCTATCAAGCCTCCTTTTAAAGCTTTCCAGCGTTCCAGCACTTACTACAAAGGTGTTAAGCTTGTTCCACTCGTCCACCGCCCTATCTAGCCTCCTTTTAAAGCTTTCCAGCGTTCCAGCACTTACTACAAAGTTGCTAAGCTTGTTCCACTCGTCCACCACCCTATCTAGCCTCCTTTTAAAGCTTTCCAGCATTCCAGCACTTACTACAAAGTTGCTAAGCTTGTTCCACTCGTCCACCACCCTATCTAGCCTCCTTTTAAAGCTTTCCAGCGTTCCAGCACTTACTACAAAGTTGCTAAGCTTGTTCCACTCGTCCACCACCCTATCAAGCTTCGAAGACTTTCCTAAAAAATGTCTAACTGATCGGCCGGTAATTTTACGCTGATGCTCTGTCTCCCTTTTTGAATATGGGAACTAGTGCTATTTTGCCGTGAGTGCGTTCTGATTGGCTAATTGTCCATTACCAGCGAATGTGAGAAATATATTTGACCGTGACTGGCGGTAATTGGAATTTATTTAGCCGTGAGTCGGTCGTTGTGTAGCTGTGAACCTAACCTAACCAAAATTAACCTAACCTAAATTAACCTAACCTAAATTAACCTAATCTAACCAGATTTCTTTTGTGCATGGAAATTTATCATTATAAAGGTGACATTTACTGGAACCTAACCTAACCTCCTAGCTCTCCTCCGTCATATTGAACAGAGAGTACTTAGCCAATCAGAGCTCACTCATGGTAAAATAGCGTCAGTAAGAACTTAGCCGGTCGCAGCAAAATATTTCCAGGTAACCAGACGACTCCCTCATCACCGGAATTTTCCAGAACTTTTCGGGTATCGGTAAAATTTTCTCTGAAGTTCCCGGAAAATCCGCCCCTCGGAAAATTTCAATTCCGGCTAGTGGAGAGTTCCGGGTTTGAGGGATTTTGGGTAACGGAGATACTACTGTGTTTTCCCAATTCAATTTATCTGTATTTTATTTTAATTAATGTATTAGGTTAGATTAGGTTAGGTTAGATTAGGTTAGGTTAGATTAGGTTTGGTTAGATTAGGTTTGGTTAAAGCACGCACACATACACATCAACTAATTCTCTATTAAATTACAGGAATCAAGTTAAGAAAGACAAGATTCAAGCCTCATCTTTCACCAATGGGTCTTGGATCGCCTTCAAGTTAGTCGACTATGATCCACCCGGCCCCCTGTCTCCTGGCATTGTTAAGAGGTGTGTGGGTGTATGTGTGAGTGGACTGGGTGTGTGTGGATGTGGGGTGTGTGTGGGTGTATGTGGAGGTGTGTGGGTACTTTATATATAATACTGGATAAAAGTTTCAGTTCAAATAAGAAATAAAACCTATAATTCCAATTTTATTAATTTTTTTTACACCGTCGTCAAATTCTCACTTTTTCGCCATTCACAGATTTACGATTTTTGCCAACGTGGACGGATTAAAATCAGTGTTTTTTATTATTTTACACCAATGACAAATTCTTCCTTACTTACCTTTCACGATTTGACGATTTTCAGCAACATGGATGTATTCAACAACGAGTTCAAAGTGGCCGTTAAGCTGGTGCCGAGTAACGAGCTTATATTGTGGGAACTCAGCTTAGAGGAGAAGAAGGGCCGTAGGTCGAGAAAAAGGAGTGGTGCTCGGCCGGCCAAAGAGGAGACAAGAATAATAAAGTGTAAGGTATGTGTGTGTTATATTAATTTGTTTTAACGTAATATAATCAAATCTAACCTGACCTAACCATCACCTAACTCTAACCTAACCCTACCCTAACACTCATCTCCGATATAAAAAACAACACCGTCGAACCTCACTCACCGTTCACTTGACCCATTCAATATCTCACTTCCAGTATGGGGTCTATACACATTTGCCAAAAAAAGTACCAGAGTTTGTTATTTAAGTGAAAGTTTGTAAAGTAGTGGTAAAAGTATTCAAGTTTCAATATACTTAAGTAAAAGTAGTGAAAAGTAAAAAACAGTAACTATGAAATTATTAATTGATATTATAAATTAAAAAAAATTATTTACTCAAGATGTAAATAAAAGAGACAGTTTTATAGGTGTTTAATTATGAATCAATTTATTATGATTATTAATAAATGGTTCTTGAAATTATGGGTCCAATCGGGATCTTTTAGGCCTAAGTATAACCCCCAACAAGGCCTACTGAAAGAGAGTAGGTTCAGCCAGTCTCTTTTTCTGCAGATAATGAGTAAAACTATTGATGTTCATTTGTAGTGGACTAAAGTACTTTAAAATTGAGTACTTTAAATGTAAATACTCAAAAATGTTACTTGAGTGCAGTAAAGTCTCGGATAATGGCGGTAATGTGGCCTCCAGTATGGGGTGAATTATTAGTTACCATTAAAATAAAGGAATGATACTGACATGTGTTCCCAAGTGTGACCTTTTTCATATCTTTTGTGCGGTTTTTTACCCTCTTTCCCCCTAAAACAATACAATTAATGAAAAGTGCAAACTATATTCTTTAAATAATGTTTCTGAATGGAACTTATACAATATAAATTAATAATATGGTCACACAAGAGGAGATGGGATGCCATTGTTTTCGTTAGTGTTTACAGCCTCGATGATGGTTCTACATAAGAAACTGAAGAAAATAAGACCATGGTTGTAGCTGTAGTAAAATTAATGTAAAAATAGAATATATATGTATTAAGTTATGTTATTTAATGTTAATAAATGGAACACCAGAAGTAACTAATCAATAATGGTAAGGCGAGACGACTGGGAACGCCAATGTATGAACAGTATATAATATTTACGAATGAAAAACAAAAATTCTACTGACCAATAGCGGTAAAGTCTTAACCTGAAGTTGTTTATGAAACTGCTGATGGTGAAGCTGAAGTTGATGGTTTAGGCCTTTAAAGCTGTATAAAGAACCTCACACAGCTGTTTTCTTTTCTCATTACACATCATATGCATTTTTCATGTCCCTGTTAATTTTAATACTTTGTTCTGTTAAAGGATCCACTTCAGAAAATCTGTTCATTGTTTGCTCCATATAATATCCACAGACCTCTCACCTTTTTCATATCGTTTTAACACATCTAGTTTCTCGGCTAAGCTTATACACTTTCTATTAGCCTTTGAAACAACACTACCATCACTTACTCACGTTGAACAGGGACACAAAAATGCTGTGAGAAACATAACAAAGTCTCTCTCCTTTTACCGTTCAGACGCGTCATAAATACGGAGAAAATAACGGCGTAAATTGAATTGGATCCTAAATTAACCGGGGTCTTGAACATGAACGATCGTTGGTAGAACCATCATTAACGGAGGCTTTCCTGTACAGTACTCGAGTAACGTTTATTTTGTCGCCTTATAACTTTGGGTCTATAACAATCAGACCCTAGTACTCACCATCACCACCTTCTCTTCCAGTATGGGGTGTCTGACGATGAGGGTCTACTCTTCTCGAAAAGACCCATCCCAATGCGATTCCGAGGGTCGTTTGAGACTGCCCTCTATTGCTCTGAGTTAATGATCCTCAATATGACACACAGCAATCCATTCAACCTCTTAATGCTCTACAGGCAATCTAAAAAACAGTCTCCTGGATTGCTCAATTTACAGGTAACGACTTGTGCTGTTTGGCTTGTTGATTGTCGGGTACAGTGTCAATTAGCCACAGGTACAGTCCCAATTAGCTACAGGTACTATCCCAATTAGCCCAAGTACAGTGTAATTAGCTACAGATAAAGTCCCAATTAGCCCAGGTATGGTGTCAATTAGCTACAGGTATATATACTATCTAAAGATCCCTTCCTAACGATCCCTTCCCTCTAACGATCCTTCACTCTAACGACCCCCTCACCTCGTTACAGTGCCACCAATCCGAAACCAATGCAATAGACAAACTCCAGGACCTCGCTCCGCTACGGCAAGACGATGTACAGACAGATTCATCCCCGAGCCTCATCCATCAGAAACTAGGCGCTTATAACGACCAGATCCCGGCAATTAAGAGAGTTCAAGCTACCATCGGGAACGTCCCTGTCAAGTCAAAGGTCGGTAGAGGATTTTATGACGTTTCTTTGGGTCTGTTTGTTTTTTCGGGTGTTTGTCGTTTGATTTGGGATTTTCTCAATTGATTTTTTTTGTGTAATTTATTGATTGTTTTTTTTTTTCATCTTGTTTGAGTTTGATTGATTGTGTTTTTGTTTGTTTTAAAGTTTTTACGGTTGTCTTTGGTGTTTGTGGTGATTTTCTTGAGTTTTTCGGTTGATTGTTCTTGTTTGAGTTAAATTTTTGACTAATTTTCCTTGCTTGTTTAGAATCTGTATTTAATTTTTATTTGTTTGAGTTGATTGTCTTGATTTTTCTTGTATATATGACCTATGACACACCCTGTACAGTATATATGACCTATGACACATCCTGTACAGTATATATGACCTATGACACACCCTGTACAGTATATATGACCTATGACACACCCTGTACAGTATATATGACCTATGACACACCCTGTACAGTATATATGACCTATGACACATCCTGTACAGTATATATGACCTATGACACACCCTGTACAGTATATATGACCTATGACACACCCTGTACAGTATATATGACCTATGACACACCCTGTACAGTATATATATGACCTATGACACACCCTGTACAGTATATATGACCTATGACACACCCTGTACAGTATATATGACCTATGACACACACCAGTACAGTATATATGACCTATGACACACCCTGTACAGTATATATGACCTATGACACACCCTGTACAGTATATATGACCTATGACACACCCTGTACAGTATATATGACCTATGACACACCCTGTACAGTATATATGACCTATGACACACCCTGTACAGTATATATGACCTATGACACACCCTGTACAGTATATATGACCTATGACACACCCTGTACAGTATATATGACCTATGACACACCCTGTACAGTATATATGACCTATGACACACCCTGTACAGTATATATGACCTATGACACACCCTGTACAGTATATATGACCTATGACACACCCTGTACAGTATATATGACCTATGACACACCCTGTACAGTATATATGACCTATGACACACCCTGTACAGTATATATGACCTATGACACACCCTGTACAGTATATATGACCTATGACACACCCTGTACAGTATATATGACCTATGACACACCCTGTACAGTATATATGACCTATGACACACCCTGTACAGTATATATGACCTATGACACACACCAGTACAGTATATATGACCTATGACACACCCTGTACAGTATATATGACCTATGACACACCCTGTACAGTATATATGACCTATGACACACCCTGTACAGTATATATGACCTATGACACACCCTGTACAGTATATATGACCTATGACACACCCTGTACAGTATATATGACCTATGACACACCCTGTACAGTATATATGACCTATGACACACCCTGTACAGTATATATGACCTATGACACATCCTGTACAGTATATATGACCTATGACACACCCTGTACAGTATATATGACCTATGACACACCCTGTACAGTATATATGACCTATGACACACCCAGTACAGTATATATGACCTATGACACACCCTGTACAGTATATATGACCTATGACACACCCTGTACAGTATATATGACCTATGACACACCCTGTACAGTATATATGACCTATGACACACCCTGTACAGTATATATGACCTATGACACACCCTGTACAGTATATATGACCTATGACACACCCTGTACAGTATATATGACCTATGACACACCCTGTACAGTATATATGACCTATGACACACCCTGTACAGTATATATGACCTATGACACACCCTGTACAGTATATATGACCTATGACACACCCTGTACAGTATATATGACCTATGACACACCCTGTACAGTATATATGACCTATGACACACCCTGTACAGTATATATGACCTATGACACACCCTGTACAGTATATATGACCTATGACACACCCTGTACAGTATATATGACCTATGACACACCCTGTACAGTATATATGACCTATGACACACCCTGTACAGTATATATGACCTATGACACACCCTGTACAGTATATATGACCTATGACACCCTGTACAGTATATATGACCTATGACACACCCTGTACAGTATATATGACCTATGACACACCTGTACAGTATATATGACCTATGACACACCCTGTACAGTATATATGACCTATGACACACCCTGTACAGTATATATGACCTATGACACACCCTGTACAGTATATATGACCTATGACACACCCTGTACAGTATATATGACCTATGACACACCCTGTACAGTATATATGACCTATGACACACCCTGTACAGTATATATGACCTATGACACACCCTGTACAGTATATATGACCTATGACACACCCTGTACAGTATATATGACCTATGACACCCTGTACAGTATATATGACCTATGACACACCCTGTACAGTATATATGACCTATGACACACCCTGTACAGTATATATGACCTATGACACACCTGTACAGTATATATGACCTATGACACACCCTGTACAGTATATATGACCTATGACACACCCTGTACAGTATATATGACCTATGACACACCCTGTACAGTATATATGACCTATGACACACCCTGTACAGTATATATGACCTATGACACACCTGTACAGTATATGACCTATGACACACCCTGTACAGTATATATGACCTATGACACACCCTGTACAGTATATATGACCTATGACAACACCCTGTACAGTATATATGACCTATGACAACACCCTGTACAGTATATATGACCTATGACACACCCTGTACAGTATATATGACCTATGACACCCTGTACAGTATATATGACCTATGACACACCCTGTACAGTATATATGACCTATGACACACCCTGTACAGTATATATGACCTATGACACACCCTGTACAGTATATATGACCTATGACACCCTGTACAGTATATATGACCTATGACAACACCCTGTACAGTATATATGACCTATGACACACCCTGTACAGTATATATGACCTATGACACCCAGTACAGTATATATGACCTATGACACACCCTGTACAGTATATATGACCTATGACAACACCCTGTACAGTATATATGACCTATGACAACACCCTGTACAGTATATATGACCTATGACAACACCCTGTACAGTAGGGGGCAGGGAAAAAACACTTTTATTTGAGTTGCAGGCTGCACTTTTCAGGCATCGTTTGTATGGCTGTAACAAATGCCTATGCAAAATTTCATGCCATTTCATGCATACTTACCCTGCCGCATCGCGAACGACTTTTTGTCAACTTTTAGTGTATACCAAAAATTAGGTGTCATTTAATGTTTTCCGGGATAATGATAAATTTTACATGGGTGACATCGATTTAATTCACATGTTATTTTACAGGCACACCGTATAGAAAATCATTACAAGTTCATATTGAAATTCTTTTTTGTGCGGAACCTTGGCATCATTTTCCTAGACAATAATCTTTGCCTAATATATCCATCTCTCGATTCGTATCCCGTCACTTCAGTGCAAGCTTCAGTCATCACTTTTATGCCTCTCTCGACCGCCTGAGTGCTGTTTGGCCACTTGGGCACCACTAATGGTGTCTCAAGAATGTCATTAACCTGTAGATTTGACAGAGAAGCAATGTAAGGAGGCTCAGTCTTGAGTTCATTCCTCCAGTTAATCATGGAATGATAGTTTTTTGCTTGCCACTTTAGTTTCGGAGTCACCACCTTTCTCATGTTGACTACAGGAGGCACATCCTCATTCCCATCTCCATCTTTACCCTCCTCATCAGTATAGTTTAACAAATTCTCGTCAACAGCAGCATCAGAATCTTCCTCCTCCTCTTCAGATCTGCCAGGGCATTCTTCCTTTTGCTGATTCTCCTCTCTAATTTTTCTTATCATTGAGACAGCTTTTTCTCTAACAGTCATGTCCTCATCTGCACACATACCAAGAAGAAGTTGATCTGTGTGGGCGAAGTATGCATTTCTCTGGACAGCCTTCTTCACTATCGTCTCCTCCTCACTATTCAGGTGTTTCATATATAGCAGGGACTGGAATACGTTCCTTGAGCCGTGTGTTACGTAGGGGTGTATCTTGATGTAAAACCACATTGGAGCACTGAACTTTATTATTGTAATGACAATTCTTTTCAACTCATGGCTGGGTCTTGATGTTGCTACATACAGCCTGAGGATTCTACTCCATAAGGTGTTCCACCTTGACACACAGGGAGGACCTGGCTCAATAGCAGCCAAGTCATCATCAACAACACCTGTGATAACTCCTTTACAAATCCTATACAGGTATTTCTGATCCCAGGACAGACCTTTCTCCACTTCATCATTAAACACAGGGAAATCAGGGAAACTGACTGGCTGGAAGGCGACAACTGGAAGCTCAGACAAAGACTCCTTGATCTGCTTTCCAATGGGACCACGCCAATGCTCAGGACCACTTGGTTTACCATCATAGTGATAAAAAACTGCGCGGAAAGGCAGCTCATTTCCGTGAAGCTGACATATGAAATAATGGAGCGGGTGACCGAGTAACATTTCAAGATGATGAATGACTCCATTTTCTGATCCTACATTTACATTGGTTCCATCACAACCAACACACACAATGGGCTGCTGGGTTAGATTTTTCTCCACCAGAAACTCGTGAATAGTTTTGGCAATCTGCTTTCCGTGTCCAGTCTTGGGAGTCACATGTGTGAGATATTCATTGCCAGGCTCAACCATGATGACATAATGATCTTTCACCATCATCCTCGAACTCCATTTCTCGGTCTTCTCATTCTTTATCATCACACGAGTGGCGGTCTTCTTACCATCAAAATAGAGTGACATCAAATTATCTAAACTAGCCATCCCAATTTCTTGCCTCTTAAATCGGTATTTTTGTCTCGCATCCCGCAGCTTATGTGGTCCAATAACCTGACTCTTGTCATCCTTTGTGATACTGCCATAGTCAGTTAAGGTGGCAGTAGCAATGGCAGCTCCAGCATAATCACTAATCAAGTATCGGTCACAAGCGGCAGCCAGTGTAGGGAGTCTTGTCCGGTTCTGTGAACTGGTGTCTGTCAGAGCCCTTGGATCAGGGACAAAATCAGCTGATAATCAATATAGACATAGCACCATACTCATCTGCAACAAGACAACTTAAATGAAATAAGAGATATGAAAAAAAAGTTGATAACACTGAACAGAACATTGCACCGCCACAGCGGCTGTTTGGCTAGTACTGTAGGTAAATTAAAAAATTTCCGTAGAAAATGCGGCAGACTAAACCTCGACATATCAGCTTCAAATTTGGCATGGAGTCTTAGATATGTATAAGGAACAATGCCTGAAGAGTGCAGCTTTGAGCAAAATTTCACTGCCCCCTACTGTACAGTATATATGACCTATGACACACCCTGTACAGTATATATGACCTATGACACACCCTGTACAGTATATATGACCTATGACACACCCTGTACAGTATATATGACCTATGACACACCCTGTACAGTATATATGACCTATGACACACCCTGTACAGTATATATGACCTATGACACACCCTGTACAGTATATATGACCTATGACACACCCTGTACAGTATATATGACCTATGACACACCCTGTACAGTATATATGACCTATGACACACCCTGTACAGTATATATGACCTATGACACACCCTGTACAGTATATATGACCTATGACACACCCTGTACAGTATATATGACCTATGACACACCCTGTACAGTATATATGACCTATGACACACCCTGTACAGTATATATGACCTATGACACACCCTGTACAGTATATATGACCTATGACACACCCTGTACAGTATATATGACCTATGACACACCCTGTACAGTATATATGACCTATGACACACCCTGTACAGTATATATGACCTATGACACACCCTGTACAGTATATATGACCTATGACACACCCTGTACAGTATATATGACCTATGACACCCTGTACAGTATATATGACCTATGACACACCCTGTACAGTATATATGACCTATGACACACCCTGTACAGTATATATGACCTATGCCCCCCCCCCTCCTACGAATTTGAGTTCCCCCTTGTACAGTAGAAGTCCAAAAATCCGGACTGCTTGGGGATTGGGTCTTTTAGGATTTTCCGGATTCTCAGGCAGTACTTTTAAAATTAAAATTTAAGGAGGAATAAAGAAGAGATGAACAGGTACATTTTGATAGTTTATTCATTAGCAAATAAAGCATGGTTCATTTATCAAAACGAGCAGTTTTAAAGAAATATTAAGTCAACACTAGACAAAAATGTAAACAAACTGTCTAATACCATGGTGAGTCTTGAAATTCCTAAGCCGTCCATCACTAAATGCCCACTCTGATTCAATGTTCATTTGCTCCTTAAAAGACTTTGCTTTGGCAATAAGCATCGGCCCAGAAATTGCCATACCTTCTGATCTTTTAACAAAAACCATTCGTGCAACACTTGATCAAGATTTTCTAATTTGGGCCAATATAAACTTTTTCTTTCAGCAATTTTAATGTAAGGCTCAGAAGAAGCTGTGAATTCTAGAATTTTATTCTTTGCCTCTTTTATATCATAAATTGTAGACTTTCCAATGTCGTATGTTTCCATTAGAACAGTATTGCTCACATTACATTCTAGTTTCTTAATTATTTCAAGTTTGTCACTCAATTTCAATGTGTTCTTCTTTTTCTTCACACAACGAAGTTTATCTACTTTAGGAGCCATTATTATGGGCTTGTACTCTGTACATGAAAAGAGTAGGACTCAAAATTACATACATTGTCACAGTTTGATTGCTTGTTTTAAAGTGGCGATCGTGTGGTCGTTTGTTGTCGCTGTGCAGCTGTGGCATTCACTCATGCACACATACACACAAAAGATTGATAGTGCCTCAAATTTTACATTTCAGTTCTAGCTAATTACAAACAACATTAGCTACCTATAATTTACAATTACTTTTATTATTAGAATTATGTAAATTAATTTTTTAAAGCAACTCCATTCATTCACATAACCCACAAAAGCCCGCGCTAAATTTAAAAAGTTTTCGAAAAGTCCGGATTCTCGGGTGGTCCGGATTCCTGGCATCCGGATTTTTGGACTTTTACTGTATATAGAAATAGTTAATTAATATACAAAATTGGATTAAAATTAATTACATTTTTGACATTTTTAGGAGAATTTTATTTATTTTGGGTTAAATTGTAAAAAATAAAATAATTGGAATAATATTAACTAGAAGTTTGTGTATTTGTTATATAAACCGTAAATTATTTTTATTAATAGTGATTCATTGTTAAACCTGGATATAACGGACTTTCCTCGATAACGTTCGTTAAATAGAGGTAACATATCTAACAGAACCTGGATATAACGGACTTTCCTCGATAAAGTTCGTTAAATAGAGGTTTCACATCTAACGGGGCCTCGATGTAACGAACTCTCCTGACCTTATAGTCCACTAAATAGAGGTTTTACATCTAACGGGACCTTGATATAACGAACTCTCCTGACCTTATAGTCCACTAAATAGAGGTTTTACATCTAACGGGACCTTGATATAACGAACTCTCCTGACCTTATAGTCCACTAAATAGAGGTTTTATATCTAACGGGACCTTGATATAATGAACTTTTCTCTTCAAACAGCCCATTTAAACAGAGATTTAATTACATAAACCGATAAATAATAATAACAACGACAATGATATTTAATTGCTCGTTTCAGATGGCCAAACTAAAGGGCTTCCGATTAACCGAGCTGGAGACTGAGGTACGGGCGCCCTCCGTGTTCCACCTGTACAAGGAACTAGGAGACCTGCAAATAATTAATGACGTTCCACCTTGGCTTGAGAAGATGAGAGCCAGTGGGAAGACTTTCTGTTCCGCCAAATATCAATGATTCTAAACTGGAATGTCTCTGGAATAACTTGGAATATTCCCGTTCTCAAGATTTTAATTTTGTAAGGAATTTAGGAGCTTTGAGAATTGTAATATATATATATATCTGACTCTTACAATCAGTTGGGGATTAATTTGAGGTGTAACTAAGTATTCAATAATTTTTGCTTTTGTCGTTTTTAGATAGAATTTTTAGTTAGAATTTGTTTTTTTCTTCATGACGAGTTTTGACCTGACCTGACCTATTTGTTAATTTAGGTTAGGTTAGGATCTTACAGAATATAGTATGTTAGATCCAATTAGCTTTAGTTAAATTAGGAATGACTATTGGTACAGGGTGTGTCATAGGTCATATATACTGTACAGGGTGTGTCATAGGTCATATATACTGTACAGGGTGTGTCATAGGTCATATATACTATACAGGGTGTGTCATAGGTCATATATACTGTACAGGGTGTGTCATAGGTCATATATACTGTACAAGGTGTGTCGTCATAGGTCATATATACTGTACAGGGTGTGTCATGAGTACTCTCTACCTATGAGACAAAGGTTCAATCCTGTGGCATGCAAAGGTATGATCCATAATATTCGCTGTCCTTTTTAGGCTAGATTGGGTTAGGTTAGGCTACGCAAGGGTGGGTTAGGTTAGGCTAGGCTAAGGGTGGGTTAGGTTAGGTTAGCGAGGCAGTTTTGTTTTAATATATTCTTAGGAAATTTTTAATTCTATTCTGTTTCAATTTTTATTCCCAAACACAAGTTAGGTCAATTACAAACCAGGTCGTGTGTGTTAACGACAGGGCATTCGTTTAATTATTTGTGTAGTCGTAGATGCCACAGTGACCCAGGTTCAAACGAGGTCGTGTATGGGCAAGCAAGGTCATATGTGTGTTAACGAGAGGGGGTTTGTTTGTGTAGTCGTTGGTGTCAAAATTGCAAACACAAGCTAGGGGTCACATGTAAGTGAGACAATCTGTTTACACACTGTCACAGGTGTTTTAAAGCCGCATATACAAACTAGGAGTCACATGTAAACAAGACAATCTGTTTACACACTGTCACAGGTGTTTTAAAGCCCCATATACAAACTAGGAGTCACATGTAAACAAGACAATCTGTTTACACACTGTCACAGGTGTTTTAAAGCCCCATATACAAACTAGGAGTCACATGTGTAAACAAATTGTCACATAATATATTGTAAAGGGAAATTGTAATGATTTTATTGTAGGGAAAATATTGGAACATTTTCTGTGTGTGTGAGTGAGTGAGTGAGTGAGTGTGTAAGTGTGTGTGTGTGAGTGAGTGAGTGTGTAAGTGTGTGTGAGTGTGTGTTAGACAGAGCACTTAATTCCCAGGAACAAAGTCTTTCAAAAAAAAAAAACACGAATAAGAATAATGTAATTTTTTTATGGAATATGAAATTATTTTTACTGTAATATTTTTGATCTGAATAAAATTTGATTTGTAAAGTTGTGTGAATTGAGAACATTGTGTGGGGGGGGGGGGAGCTTAACCTGATCTAACCCTACCTACTACTACTACTACTATTATTATTACTACTACTACTACCACAACAACAACAACTACCACCACCACCACCACCTCAACAATAACAACTACCACCACCACAACAACAACCACCACCACCACAACAACTACCACCACTACCTCAACCACCACTACCACAACAACCACCACTACCACAATTACTAAGGTGACAAAGAAATAAACCTGCTGCCTAGACGTGTTATATCAAGGTCACACACGCACTCTCTCTCTCTCTCTCTCTGGTAAATGGTGGTAGATTGTGGTAGGTAAATGGTGGTACATTGTGGTAGGTAAATGGTGGTAGATTGTGGTAGGTAAGAGTCGACCATTCTACCTGAAAAGATAATTAATATCCAGGTGTCCTCACTACCTTTGATTCTACTCTCTCTTCCTCTTGTTCCTCCTCCTCCTCCTCCTCCTCCTCCTCCTCTTCTTCCTCCTCTTGTTATGACACCCTATGACATGACACTGGGGGTTAATGCCAAATATTGTCATGACTTCCTGTTAAGTTATACTGTGTTGTGTTGTGTTAATGGGGGGGAAGGAGGGAGGGTAGAAGGAGGTACTGGTGGAGGGAGGGAGGGTAGGGGGTACTGGTGGAGGGAGGGAGGGTAGGGGGTACTGATGGAGGGAGGGAGGGTAGGAGGTACTGGTGGAGGGTGGGAGGGTAGGGGGTACTGGTGGGGGGGAGGGAGGGTAGGAGGAGGTACTGGTGGAGGGAGGGAGGGTAGGGGGTACTGGTGGAGGGAGGGAGGGTAGGGGGTACTGGTGGTGGGAGGGAGGGTAGGGGGTACTGGTGGAGGGAGGGAGGGTAGGGGTACTGGTGGAGGGAGGGAGGGTAGGGGGTACTGGTGGAGGGAGGGAGGGTAGAAGGAGGTACTGGTGGAGGGAGGGAGGGTAGGGGGTACTGGTGGGGGGAGGGAGGGTAGGGGGTACTGGTGGGGGGAGGGAGGGTAGGGGGTACTGGTGGAGGGAGGGAGGGTAGGGGTTAATGGTGGAGGGAGGGAGGGTAGGGGGTACTGGTGGAGGGAGGGAGGGTAGGGGGTACTGGTGGAGGGAGGGAGGGTAGGGGGTACTGGTGGGGGGAGGGAGGGTAGGGGGTACTGGTGGAGGGAGGGAGGGTAGAAGGAGGTACTGGTGGAGGGAGGGAGGGTAGAAGGTACTGGTGGAGGGAGGGAGGGTAGAAGGAGGTACTGGTGGAGGGAGGGAGGGTAGGGGGTACGGGTGGGGGGAGGGTAGGGGTAGAGGAGGAGGGTACTGGTGGGGGGAGGGAGGGTAGGGGGTACTGGTGGGGGGAGGGAGGTTAGGGGGCACTGGTGGGAGGGCGGGAGGGTAGGGGGTACTGGTGGGGGGGAGGGTAGAAGGAGGTACTGGTGGGGGGAGGGAGGGTAGGGGGTACTGGTGGAGGGAGGGAGGGTAGGGGGTACTGGTGGAGGGAGGGAGGGTAGGGGGTACTGGTGGAGGGAGGGAGGGTAGGGGGTACTGGTGGAGGGAGGGAGGGTAGAAGGAGGTACTGGTGGAGGGAGGGAGGGTAGAAGGAGGTACTGGTGGAGGGAGGGAGGGTAGGAGGAGGTACTGGTGGGGGGTGGGAGGGTAGAAGGAGGTACTGGTGGAGGGAGGGAGGGTAGGGGGTACTGGTGGAGGGAGGGAGGGTAGGGGGTACTGGTGGAGGGAGGGAGGGTAGGGGGTACTGGTGGGGGGAGGGAGGGTAGGGGGTACTGGTGGAGGGAGGGAGGGTAGAAGTAGGAACTGGTGGAGGGAGGGAGGGTAGAAGGAGGTACTGGTGGGGGGAGGGAGGGTAGAAGGTACTGGTGGAGGGAGGGAGGGTAGAAGGAGGTACTGGTGGAGGTAGGCCTAAAAAGGTTAACAGGATTACTAGTTTTTACTCACGGGAAAAAAATTAAGTTCCTGCAATGCTAAAAAAAACGAAGGATAAAACGAGAGAGAGAGAGAATAAATAATTGTCTACACCATTATCCACACCGTTAGCCACACCGTTGTTTAAATCAGCCACATCACACGCCACCTACAGGCCAGACTCAGTACCTAACACACGCAACTCCAGAAGAATAACAACTTTTTTTTATAATTTTGTTACATTTTTATTACAAATTATAGCCAATTATTGTGTTAGTGTTGTGTTCAAGGGTAGCGGCACACCTCAAGACCCAGGTGAGGTCCCAGTAGGAGGTCTTATTGTGTTAGTATTGTGTTCAAGGGTAGCGGCATACCTCAAGACCCAGGTGAGGTCCCAGTAGGAGGTCTTACTGTGTTAGTATTGTGTTCAAGGGTAACGGCATACCTCAAGACCCAGGTGAGGTCCCAGTAGGAGGTCTTACTGTGTTAGTATTGTGTTCAAGGGTAACGGCATACCTCAAGACCCAGGTGAGGTCCCAGTAGGAGGTCTTATTGTGTTAGTGTTGTGTTCAAGGGTAACGGCACACCTTAAGACCCAGGTGAGGTCCCAGTAGGAGGTCTTATTGTGTTAGTGTCGTGTTCAAGGGTAACGGCATACCTCAAGACCCAGGTGAGGTCCCAGTAGGAGGTCTTACTGTGTTAGTATTGTGTTCAAGGGTAACGGCATACCTCAAGACCCAGGTGAGGTCCCAGTAGGAGGTCTTACTGTGTTAGTATTGTGTTCAAGGGTAGCGGCATACCTCAAGACCCAGGTGAGGTCCCAGTAGGAGGTCTTACTGTGTTAGTATTGTGTTCAAGGGTAACGGCATACCTCAAGACCCAGGTGAGGTCCCAGTAGGAGGTCTTACTGTGTTAGTATTGTGTTCAAGGGTAACGGCATACCTCAAGACCCAGGTGAGGTCCCAGTAGGAGGTCTTACTGTGTTAGTATTGTGTTCAAGGGTAACGGCATACCTCAAGACCCAGGTGAGGTCCCAGTAGGAGGTCTTATATTTGCAGAAGGACGTCTCAAGATTGACAAACAAATAGATGAGCTTTGATACATATGTTCAGGTAATGTGTAATTGACTTTATTTATCCATCTATCCTTCTATCTATCTAGCCATCTATTAGACCAGGATGTCCCCCCCCCCCCCCCCACCCCCTAGCGATAAGGCAACCATAATAATTGGTTTCCTCGTGTGGGATTTCAAGGCTGTGTGTGTATGTACGTGTGTGTGTGTACGTGTGTGTGTGTGTAAACGTCAGCACAAGATTGCAATCACTTCCAAGAACACACACACACACACACACACACACACACCTCATGTTGACAAAATCATTTTATGCTGAGAATTACGACCTTGAGAAACTTACACGTACACACACACACACACATCAACACGTACACACACACACATCAACACGTACACACACACATCAACACGTACACACACACACATCAACACGTACACACCACCACCTATCCCAGCATTGAAATCACCCCTACTCCACTAACCACCTATATTAAACTATATTACTAACTATATTAACTACTTTATTAACCACTATTACGTTTATAATTATCAACTATATATATTTCTTAGTCTTTAGTCTAAATAACAACAAAATCGTAAGTCAAAATCGTAAACAAAATCACATCGGTTACTCTCCGTTTCCTTCTACCTTACCTCACCTCTAGCCCCCCCTTCTTCCCCCCCATTACCTCACCTCTAACCCCTCCTCCTGCCCCCCCCCCCCTTACCTCATCCCTACTGGTCCACCTTGTGTCTTCAACTCAGTGACTCACAGGCTGTCGAGGTGTACAGACGTGTGTCCTCTGAGGCTCTAACCACCCCACCTGAGGCTCTAACACACCCCCTCTGAAGCTCTAACACACCCCCCTGAGGCTCTAACCACCCCCCTTTATCTACCTCAAGTCTTAAGACGGTACTACACCACGTTGGAGTTATAACTTGACGAAGGAAGGAGTACTGGAAATGTCTGTACTCGTTAGTCTTGGAATTGGGTGGTTACTAGCAACTACCGTAGTGTCAACGAGTGTCCCAACAGCTAGTGATTTCCGTAAGTATTGGCTATTATTTTTTCTACCTATTAATACTGTTGCTAGTGGCTATTATTATATATTTCTTATTACTAAACCACCTCATCCACTTCAACCACCCATCATCCACTTCAACCACCCATCACCCAGGGAGAAAGGCGAGAGTTTTAAGTGCGAGTGTGTGTGTTAAGTGTGTATGTTAAGTGTGTGTGTGTTAAGTGTGTCTTGTAGTTCTCATTTAACGTCAAGTACTTCCGGAAACGTTACTAGTAGGGTTAAGTACGTGTGTGTGTGTGTGTGTATGTATGTGTGTGTGTGTGTGTATGAAGATTTGTCAGGTTTTAGAGGGTCAACAAGTCTCTCTCTCTCTCTCTCTCTCTCTACCACCTCAGGGAGAGAGAGAGAGAGAGTGAAAGTAGGAAGCCTTCGGGCAATTGGTTCCAGCGGCGTTAAGTGTATGGAGGAAGGGCCCCGTTTGGTCCAGCGGTTCATTAGTCTGTGGTACAGTGGTATTAATGTATGGTCCATTGGTCCAGCGGTTCATTGGTCTGTGGTACAGTGGTATTAATGTATGGTCCATTGGTCCAGCGGTTCATTGGTCTGTGGTACAGTGGTATTAATGTATGGTCCATTGGTCCAGCGGTTCATTGGTCTGTGGTCCAGTTGTTTTAATGTATGGTCCAGCGGTTCATTGGTCTGTGGTCCAGTTGTATTAATGTATGGTCCATTGGTCCAGTGGTTCATTGGTCTGTGGTACAGTGGTATTAATGTATGGTCCATTGGTCCAGCGGTTCATTGGTCTGTGGTACAGTGGTACTAATGTATGGTCCATTGGTCCAGCGGTTCATTGGTCTGTGGTACAGTGGTATTAATGTATGGTCCATTGGTCCAGCGGTTCATTGGTCTGTGGTCCAGTTGTATTAATGTATGGTCCATTGGTCCAGCGGTTCATTGGTCTGTGGTCCAGTGGTATTAATGTATGGTTCATTGGTCCAGCGGTTCATTGGTCTGTGGTCCAGTTGTATTAATGTATGGTCCATTGGTCCAGCGGTTCATTGGTCTGTGGTACAGTGGTATTAATGTATGGTTCATTGGTCCAGCGGTTCATTGGTCTGTGGTCCAGTTGTATTAATGTATGGTCCATTGGTCCAGCGGTTCATTGGTCTGTGGTCCAGTGGTATTAATGTATGGTCCATTGGTCCAGCGGTTCATTGGTCTGTGGTCCAGTGGTATTAATGTATGGTCCATTGGTCCAGCGGTTCATTGGTCTGTGGTCCAGTGGTATTAATGTATGGTCCATTGGTCCAGCGGTTCATTGGTCTGTGGTCCAGTGGTATTAATGTATGGTCCATTGGTCCAGCGGTTCATTGGTCTGTGGTCCAGTGGTATTAATGTATGGTCCATTGGTCCAGCGGTTCATTGGTCTGTGGTCCAGTGGTATTAATGTATGGTCCATTGGTCCAGCGGTTCATTGGTCTGTGGTCCAGTGGTATTAATGTATGGTCCATTGGTCCAGCGGTTCATTGGTCTGTGGTCCAGTGGTATTAATGTATGGTCCATTGGTCCAGCGGTTCATTGGTCTGTGGTCCAGTTGTATTAATGTATGGTCCATTGGTCCAGCGGTTCATTGGTCTGTGGTCCAGTGGTATTAATGTATGGTCCATTGGTCCAGCGGTTCATTGGTCTGTGGTACAGTGGTATTAATGTATGGTCCATTGGTCCAGCGGTTCATTGGTCTGTGGTCCAGTGGTATTAATGTATGGTTCATTGGTCCAGCGGTTCATTGGTCTGTCGTCCAGTGGTATTAATGTATGGTCCATTGGTCCAGCGGTTCATTGGTCTGTGGTCCAGTGGTATTAATGTATGGTCCAGCGGTTCATTGGTCTGTGGTCCAGTGGTATTAATGTATGGTCCAGCGGTTCATTGGGTCTGTGGTCCAGTGGTATTAATGTATGGTCCATTGGTCCAGCGGTTCATTGGTCTGTGATCCAGTTGTATTAATGTATGGTCCATTGGTCCAGCGGTTCATTGGTCTGTGGTCCAGTGGTATTAATGTATGGTCCAGCGGTCCAGCGGTTCATTGGTCTGTGGTACAGTTGTATTAATGTATGGTCCATTGGTCCAGCGGTTCATTGGTCTGTGGTCCAGTGGTATTAATGTATGGTCCATTGGTCCAGTGGTTCATTGGTCTGTGGTACAGTTGTATTAATGTATGGTCCATTGGTCCAGCGGTTCATTGGTCTGTGGTCCAGTGGTATTAATGTATGGTCCATTGGTCCAGCGGTTCATTGGTCTGTGGTCCAGTTGTATTAATGTATGGTCCATTGGTCTGTGGTCCAGTTGTATTAATGTATGGTCCATTGGTCCAGCGGTTCATTGGTCTGTGGTCCAGTTGTATTAATGTATGGTCCATTGGTCCAGCGGTTCATTGGTCTGTGGTCCAGTGGTATTAATGTATGGTCCAGCGGTCCATTGGTCCAGCGGTTGTTGTAGTTCTGTTTCTGTAGCTGTTCGTCTTTCTCACACACACACACACACACACATACACACACACACACATACACACACATACACACACACACACACACACACACCTTGAGTTCATACCTGGGCATCGTGGGCAGGTGTATGGGGCCAGGGTAAATGGGTAGGGAGAGGGTGGGCTTGACCTCCTTGTCCATGGGTTAGACTAATAGTGGGCTAAGAGTTGTGTCATGGGTTAGTTCTTAGCGTTTAAGTCCCGGGCGATAATCCATTGTGTGGTTGGGTTGGTAGACGGGGTGACTTCCTTGTATAACCTAACCCACTAGGCCTTTGAGATTAGGGTTTGTATGACAGACAGACAGACAGACACAGACACACAGACACATACACATACACACACACACACACACTGGTAATGGAGTGTCATCCAGCTATGATATGAGTTATTAAGGATGTCACCTTCGTTGGTCAGTTCTGAGGTGACTAAAGAGGTCGATACGGGACCGGCAGAGTCGATCACTGAGGCTGCATGTGTGGGGGGCTACATCAAGTGCGGGAGGGGCGGTGGCAGCGTCTTTCCGGTATTGGTGCTTGTCTGCCTCAGTATACAGTCGTGCTAACTCGAAAGCATTTCAGTTAGCCTGTGTAGGATGCGTTGGCGGATGGCAAAGACAACTCCATAAATGCTGTTAATCTCGGCAGCAAGCGTACCCTTCCAGAAGGTGTAGTCAGACCCGTTCTGTGAGTCGGCCCTCAGCTGGGAGCCGGGACTCACTAATGGGTGCCATGTTACACCTAGCCAGATCTTTTGCCACAGTTGTTCTTTCAGGACGCTCATTTGTGCCAGTATCCAGAAGGGTCCTGACGTTCCATGCAGCGACCATAAGAGGCTGTATGGTTTGTTTTGGTCTGTGAATATGGCTGTTTTAGACCACATATGGATGACCTTACTGAGTGCGGTTGCCCAGTCAGGTTGGTTCTTTAGGCAGGCTCTTTAGGGCACCTTTTCTAGCCCCCTTCCCATGTGGGGTGAGCAGAGTGGCTCCCCAAAAAGGCTGCTCAGTCACACAGACAGGACTGGATTGCACTGCTGCCTAGACCCCAGTTCATAAACGACCATCTTATCTGTGCCGCCCATGTGCAGAGTTGTGACTAGAGACTCCCGCCAGTCATCTCTGCCTGTCCCCGTCGCCACTCGTCCTTCACCATAGGAGTTTTGATGATGATGATAATGAGAGGTGTGATGAGCTGGGTGATGGCTGTGTGTGAGTCATGTGGTGAGGCAGGGGTGATGGCTGCAACCACACATCTTGGCTCTCCCGTTTCCTGATCCAGTGGTGCAAGTGTTGCAACGACTGGGGAGAGGGAGAGTTGCAATGGACTGCCGACAGCCCAGTTTGTTGGGTTCCGCCTTAGTAGCCTGGCCATCAGACATTGCCTTCGTCCGCCGGTGTAGTCGTTGGGTTCCCACGGTGGTCACCTCTTCCGCCTACACCGCCGTTGGGTCTTGTTGGAGCTCTGTAAGCATGTCTGCCTCATGTGGGGCTCCACCTGCCAAGGTTCATCTCAAGGCAGTGGGGCGGTGGTTGGTAGGCTCCAGGACGTGTCCACATGCCAGTGGGCCTGTGCTCCGTCCCTCTGGAGCCCACTGCTACTCCGGGATCCTCTGCTGGTCTAGCCTGGGCCCCACCCAGTGTGTGTTGCCACAGCAGGAGTCTTGATGGTGAGGAGGCTGTGTACTGGTGGGGAAGACTTATGTAAGTTGTTTCCCAGTTCACCAGGAGGGGTAGCCAGCGGCGGCAGCTGAAACAAGAGGAAGTAACCAGTGCTTGTGCCTTGACACTAAAATAATGCTGCCACACTAGAGGCATCACACACACACACACACACGAGAGTTGTGGCCCAGTAAGCTGGTGTGGTTGTGTCTGTGGTTCACCTTCATTGTGGTTGTGTCTGTGGTTCACCTTCATTGCGGTGTAGTCAAGTGGCTGCCTACCTGAGAGTGAGTCACCTGATTGGCCTACTAGTGACACCATATTGACACCTGTTAGACACTCTTTTGACACCTGATTGACACCTGATTGGTAATATATTCTTAGTGGTGGTGTAGTGAGGGTTCTGATTGGCTGCTACTTGAAGATACCTCGAAACACCTGAACATTAGACACCCCAGCTTATTACGCCTGATGACTAACTTAACCTACCCTACCCTACCACTACCCTACCACACCACACTGAGAGCCAGGTGTACATGATATGTATATATATATATAATCTATGCGTACATGATGTGTGTATATAATAACAACCTTGACACACATACATACATACACACACACATAACATCCATACAATAGGCCATGGGACATTAAACAGGCCATTTGGTTAGGTTAGGTTAGGATAATTTGGTCATTATTATTATTATTAAGCTCTCCATCATCGTCACTCAGAAAGTATTACACAATATTAACCATTACAGTCGTCTGCAATTCGTGGAAGGAAAGTAACAAGCTTGAGAAAGTTACAGAGAGAAAGTGTCAATACTTTCCTCACGTCAGTAATGGAGTTTAAGCGACCTATAGAAATTGGCGGGAAAAATACAGGGTGTCCCAAAATCATTAATAGATTATCTCTCTTACATGACCTATTTTAATATATGTTTTAAGCTTATATATCATATCTATATAATTAATATCTTTTGGGTATGTTATTTTATATGTGTTTTAAGTATATATTATAATGATATATGTGTTTTTATATCGATTTATGCTGTTTATATGTAAGGTAGTTTTTGTTACGCTCTGTATATATGGTCTAAGGAGCATAAACAAACGAGTCATTGGTGTTTGTGAAAGCTAGCCAGTGAGCCTCAGTGCTTCATGTAAACAAACCCACCACTACCACCGCCACTGTCTCTACCACCCCTCTACTACCCCCCTACCACCCCCTACCACCACCCTACCACCCCTCTACTACCCCCCTACCACACCCTACCACCACCCTACCACCACCCTACCACCCCTCTACTACCCCCCTACCACCCCCTATCACCCTAAGACCCTACCACCACCCTACCACCCCTCTACCACCCCTCTACCACCCTCATCCAGGTGAAATAAGGGGTGTCTAATCTTCAGGTGACATTGTAACACAACTTGCCACGTGGATTTCACTGATTGGCTAATGTTGCCACGTGGCTTTCACTGATTGGCTAATGCTGAGATTACTCTTGACCGCTGTTACCCCCTGCAATTTACCTTTCGTGGTTACTGAGGCTTACCTAAGCTGGGTCGTTTATTTTAAGCTGAAGTAAGCTGGGGGCGTCTAATTTAACCTAAAATAAGCTGAAGGGCGTCTAAATTAAGCGGGAGGCCGTCTAAAATAAGCTGGAGGCGTCTAAATTAACCTAAAATAAGCTTGGGAGCGTCTAAATTAACCTAAAATAAGCTGGGGGTGTCTAAATTAAGCTGAAATAAGCTGGGGGTGTCTAAATTAAGCTGAAATAAGCTGGAGGGCGTCTAGATTAAGCCGAAATAAGCTGGAGGGCGTCTAAATTAACCTAAATTAAGCTGGATGGTGTCTAAATTAAGCTGAAATAAGCTGGGGGGAGTAAATTATGCTGAAATAAGGTGGGGGCGTCTAAATTATGCTGAAATAAGCTGGGGGCGTCTAAATTATGCTGAAATAAGCTGGGAGCGTCTATATTAAGCTGAAATAAGCTGGGGGGAGTCTAAATTATGCTGAAATAAGCTGGGGGCGTCTAAATTAAGCTGGGAGCGTCTAATCTTCAAGAATACCCTTTTATTTCGACAATTTCCGGTGGTTAAGAAAATGTAATGGAAAGGACACCTGGATGTTACCTGCCGAGAGACAGACAGAGAGACAGATGATTACCGAGGCGTGGCATAAAAACTAAGAGTTATTTTACCACCTAAGAGATGGTGAAGCAGTCACCGTGAACCACCACACCTAGGTGGGTTCAGGTCACTCCCACCACCCACCCCCGTCAGCTTGCTTCCCTCTATGTACTGATATCCAGATTTCCAGGTAGTAAACTAGTGATATGTTGTGATTTTAATGAGTTAGACATCAGTGACATCATCCAACGCCACTTTGTTGACTTTCCTACGTATGGTAATGTCACCCTGGACCTCATCCTGACTGATTTTGGCAATGACTTCCTCCCTACCCCAGTCGCTGCCTCCCATGGGACGCAGCCCCCACCATCTCACGACCACCAGTTGCTACCAGGACTTACCGACCTTCCCCCTGACTCTGCCCTGAGGCGTTTCGGACAATGGGTGACCCGGTATCCCTGGACTGATGTGATCATGGTAGACGATGTGCAGAACAAGTGGGATAATTACCTGGAAACTATCACCAAAGCCTACCACCACTTATTTCCTGCCAAGAGATTTAGGAGTAATGATAAGTAGGAACCTTAAGCCAAGTAAACAATGTGTTTTTGCTCGTAACAAGGCTAATAAAGTACTTGGGTTCATACAATGGAGTGTTAGTTACAAGACCAGCGAGGTCATCCTAAAACTGTATCTTGCTCTTGTGAGACCACACCTGGATTACGCAGTTCAGTTCTGGTCACCGTATTACAGAATGGATATAGAATCCTTGGAAAGAATTCAGGGGAGAATGACAAGACTAATCCCGGGCATTAGGAACCTTGAGTATAGAGACAGGTTAAAGCATCTTAATTTGCACTCCCTCGAGAGACGTAGAGCGAGGGGCGACCTGATAGAGGTGTATAAATGGAAGTCAGGGCTAAACAAAGGGGACATTACAAAGGTACTCGAACTATCCAACCAGGAGCGAACTCGTAACAATGGTTTTAAATTAGACAAATTTAGATTTGGGCGTGAAATAGGTAAACACTGGTTTGGAAACAGTAGTGGATGAATGGAACAAGTTACCAAATATCATCATTAACTCGAATACGGAACTGCTTCAAACATAGGTTGGATGCTCATATGAGCAATAGGGGCTGGGTGTAAACGGGACTGCCCAGTATGGGCCAATAGGCCCGCTGCAGTTTCCTCCATTCTTATGTTCTTATGTTCTTAGGAGAAAGATAGGAAGGAACTGGTTCACAAATAGGGTGGTGGACGAGTGGAACAAGCAGTCACAGTGGGTGCCCATCCTCTCCAGTTAGTGCAGTCTGCCAAACTCCTGGGTGTTGCCATAGACCACAAACTGGACTGGAAGGCCCATGTAAACAACACAGTGAAGGCAGCCTCGTACCGTCTCTACATGCTACGACGACTTAGGTCACTTGGGACACCCACGCCAGAGCTGAGGACCATCTACAACGCCTTTATTCTCCCCAAACTAACGTCACCAGCCTGGTCGTCTTCTCTCAACTCCACCCAACAACGTCAGCTAGAGAAGGTACAGAAAAGGGCCTGCAGAATCATGCTCGGCGCAGACTACTACACCAACGCTCTCTCCACCCTGGAGATGCCATCCCTCAGTGACCTCCACCACCAAGCACTGGAAAAGTTTGGCAGTGGACTACTGCACCATCCTCGCCACCTCCTGCAATCCCCCACCTACCTCGAGCAGTCCGCCACTACAACATAATTCAGCCCATAAGAGCCCGCACTGGTAGATATAAGAGCAGCACCATCCTCGCCACCTCCTGCCACCTGCAGTCCCCCGCCCACCTCGAGCAGTCCGCCACTACAACATAATTCAGCCCATAAGAGCCCGCACTGGTAGATATAAGAGCAGCACCATCCTCGCCACCTCCTGCCACCTGCAGTCCCCCGCCCACCTCGAGCAGTCCGCCACTACAACATAATTCAGCCCATAACAGCCCGCACTGATAGATATAAGAGCAGCACCATCCTCGCCACCTCCTGCCACCTGCAGTCCCCCGCCCACCTCGAGCAGTCCGCCACTACAACATAATTCAGCCCATAACAGCCCGCACTGATAGATATAAGAGCAGCACCATCCCATCTATTGTTGAAACAACTCCTGTACTGTACAGCCCTGTAAATGTATTCAATGTATATCATTATGTCTAAATCACATGTAAGTCTGTATATTTTATGCCACCGGCTGCAACTCTATTAATAAACCGTTTATTATTATTATTGCAGACAGACAGAAACAGACAGACAGACAGACAGTGAAATACAGATAATGGAAGAGAAGAAACTCTCTCTCTCTCTAACACGAAAATATTATCTTGACATTTATACAAAGAAGAACGATATGAAGGTCAGTCAGTCTGTCTGTTCCGCTGAGGTGCACAGGGACCCGGATGTTTAGTAATAATAATAATTAACGGTTTATTGAAAAAGTTCTGCAGTCCGAAGGCTGAAAATATACATTGGACATAAATGACTTATTACATCATCGGTGGTTTAACAAAAGCCTTCATTAGAGAAAGGTGAAGGAACACACAGATTAATGTAGGTGTTGTAACTCCCTCCCAGATGGTGTTAGGAGGGACCTGATGTTTGGTTAGGTTAGCATTACTGTGTGTGTGTGTCACGTTAATACACACACACACCATTTCACCCATCCACACACACACACACCTATACACCTATCCACACACACACACACACACCCACCCACACACACACACCTATACACCCATCCACACACACACACACCTATACACCCATCCACCCACACACCCATCCACCCACCCACCCACACACACCTATACACCCATCCACCCACCCACACACACACCCACCCACACACACACACACCCACCCACCCACACACCCATCCACCCACACACACACCCATCCACCCACACCCACACCCACCCACACCCACACACACACACACCCACACAATATATTAGACGAATATTGAAGCATAAAATCAAAATATAAAAAGTTGTTTTCTGAAGGCCGTGTTGGTAACAGCTGATGACTTTGCCGTTTTGTAAATGTCGGATACCTTTCTTTTACCGTTAATTTAATCTACAAAATGTCATGTAATATTTAAGCTGTAGAATTTAGTGAAGAAATATTTTGTAGTTTGTATTTAATAAGAGTTTCCATCTCATTTACACATAATTATAGGGCCTTTATTGTTCATCTGGTAGCACTGGATATCATTGTTCTTCTTCCTTATTATTATTATTATTATTATTATATCACTCCAACCTTAACACAAACTAATTCTCCTATGTTTTCCTACAGTGTCACAACTACAACCTTGTAAGCTGTCAACAAACTCAGAGCTTAATGTATGTCTGACTCAAAACTTTCAACAACTGAAGCCATTCTTGTCAACTGGTAAATAATTATCTGTTTATACTGTACATAATGTGTATAGAATATTTATATAGTGTTTTTATAGGAGATAATCTTTATAATAATGAGAAATTTATGTATATGATAATTAGTTTTGTATATATACCTAATTATATCGCTAACTACCCAATTACCCACAGGTGTACCGGAAATTGGCCTACCCGTCTTTGACCCAGTGTTCATCCCAAAGATGGTATTTAGTACTAGTGAAGGAGCTGTAACTGTGAATGCTTCCTTCAATGACGTTTGGGTGAAAGGAATTGCCAATTATTCAAGTGTGGCCTTCGAGTAAGACCTTGTTGAACTGTTGAGAGAGAGAGAGAGAGAGAGAGAGAGAGAGAGAGAGAGTGGTTAAAATCCTCATTAAACATTGATCAATACATAAAATCAATAACATAAACAATAACTTCAATAACAACCACATTAACAACCCAATAACCACATAATTACCATAAATCAGTGTTTCTCATACTAGGGGCCATGGAGAAAATGTGGAAACTCTTATTTAAATTTAGTTTTTTGTTACTTTATCTTATTAGGGAGATATATATTTTTTTTAATGTCTTTTTTATTGTCATTGTGTAATTATCCAAAAGTTACTGAGATCACAAATAGGAATTCTCTTGCCATTTTTTTACTAATTTATGTGAATCTGGTTCCTCCACCTTCAATAAAAGCTGAAAATGGTTATATATGGACCTAGACGCGACTGATTGAAAGAACCAAAACAGTATATTTTCATCATTATTTGTGAGATGCTTAGAAGAGAACTAAACTATCCTAACCCTAATCACCATACCCACAGCTCGGATCTAAGTAGGAGTCGACTGAGGTTCAATATCCACATACCTCGACTGGATGCTCAGGGGACCTACAGCATCAATGGAAAGATTCTAATATTGCCAGTTGTCAGTTCTGGGCCCTATGCTTCAACCCTGAGTTAGTGTTAATCTGATCTTAATGTAATCTAATCTGACCTTAATCTAATCTGACCTTAATCTAATCTAATCTGACCTTAATCTAATCTGACCTTAATCTAATCTAATCTGACCTTAATCTAATCTGACCTTAATCTAATCTAATCTGACCTTAATCTAATCTGACCTTAATCTAATCTAATCTGACCTTAATCTAATCTGACCTTAATCTAATCTAATCTGACCTTAATCTAATCTGACCTTAATCTAATCTAACCTTAATCTAATCTGACCTTAATCTAATCTGACCTTAATCTAATCTAATCTGACCTTAATCTAATCTTAATCTGACCTTAATCTAATCTTAACCTAACCCGACCTGACCTGACCTGAGTAATTATTGTCATCAGCTTCAAGACCCTTAGTAATTAAGCTTCAAGACCCTTAGTAATTAAGCTTCAAGACCCTTAGTATTTAAGCTTCAAGACCCTTAGTATTTAAGCTTCAAGACTCTTAGTATTTAAGCTTCAAGACCCTTAGTATTTAAGCTTCAAGACCCTTAGTATTTAAGCTTCAAGACCCTTAGTATTTAAGCTTCAAGACTCTTTGTATTTAAGCTTCAAGACTCTCAGTAATTAAGCTTCAAAACCCTTAGTAATTAAGCTTCAAGACCCTTAGTAATTAAGCTTCAAGACCCTTAGTAATTAAGCTTCAAGACCCTTAGTAATTAAGCTTCAAGACCCTTAGTAATCAAGCTTAAAGACCCTTAGTAATTAAGCTTCAAGACTCTCAGTAATTAAGCTTCAAAACCCTTAGTAATTAAGCTTCAAGACCCTTAGTAATTAAGCTTCAAGACCCTTAGTATTTAAGCTTCAAGACCCTTAGTAATCAAGCTTCAAGACCCTTGGTATTAAGCTTCAAGACCCTTGGTATTAAGCTTCAAGACCCTTAGTATTTAAGCTTCAAGACTCTTAGTATTTAAGCTTCAAGACTCTCAGTAATTAAGCTTCAAGACCCTTAGTAATTAAGCTTCGACTCCCTTAATTACATCATTATCGTTAATTGAACCTTTATTTCAGCCGGATTCAACTTTGTGGCGAGTGGTACGCTAACTGTGGTGCCGACAGCTGATGGTGACCGGCTGACTGTCACTGGAATGACAGTTGACTTCACTATAGATGATGTCAAGCTTATTCAAGGCAGCACCTCCAGCAAACAGGAAATTTTACGTAAGTTATTGACCATTTTGGGAGGACAGGTTAGGTATTTTATTATTTGATATGTGTACCTAGACAGTGTAGGTATACCGTGTACCTAGACAGTGTAGGTATATAGTGTACCTAGACAGTGTAGGTATATAGTGTACCTAGACAGTGTAGGTATATAGTGTACCTAGACAGTGTAGTTATATAGTGTACCTAGACAGTGTAGGTATATAGTGTACCTAGACAGTGTAGGTATATAGTGTACCTAGACAGTGTAGGTATATAGTGTACCTAGACAGTGTAGGTATAGTGTACCTAGACAGTGTAGGTATAGTGTACCTAGACAGTGTAGGTATAGTGTACCTAGACAGTGTAGGTATAGTGTACCTAGACAGTGTAGGTATAGTGTACCTAGACAGTGTAGGTATATAGTGTACCTAGACAGTGTAGGTATAGTGTACCTAGACAGTGTAGGTATAGTGTACCTAGACAGTGTAGGTATATAGTGTACCTAGACAGTGTAGGTATACCGTGTACCTAGACAGTGTAGGTATATAGTGTACCTAGACAGTGTAGGTATATAGTGTACCTAGACAGTGTAGGTATATAGTGTACCTAGACAGTGTAGTTATATAGTGTACCTAGACAGTGTAGGTATACAGTGTTCCTAGACAGTGTAGGTATATAGTGTACCTAGACAGTGTAGGTATAGTGTACCTAGACAGTGTAGGTATATAGTGTACCTAGACAGTGTAGGTATATAGTGTACCTAGACAGTGTAGGTATATAGTGTACCTAGACAGTGTAGGTATATAGTGTACCTAGACAGTGTAGGTATATAGTGTACCTAGACAGTGTAGGTATATAGTGTACCTAGACAGTGTAGGTATATAGTGTTCCTAGACAGTGTAGGTATATAGTGTTCCTAGACAGTGTAGGTATACAGTGTACCTAGACAGTGTAGGTATATAGTGTACCTAGACAGTGTAGGTATATAGTGTACCTAGACAGTGTAGGTATATAGTGTTCCTAGACAGTGTAGGTATATAGTGTTCCTAGACAGTGTAGGTATATAGTGTTCCTAGACAGTGTAGGTATAGTGTACCTAGACAGTGTAGGTATAGTGTACCTAGACAGTGTAGGTATAGTGTACCTAGACAGTGTAGGTATACAGTGTACCTAGACAGTGTAGGTATACAAAAAATGACAAACTATATCCCACATAATACGACCAATTAAAAGTAACATAGCCACCACACGGCTCATGCCATTGGTCAGTATAACAGTATCCTTCACCGTTACAGAACAAGTGGTGAACAAATTTCTGAACACGAACGCAAAGATAATTCTTGAAGAGATTAAACCAGCGATCCTGAAGCAAATGCTGGCGTTCGGTGAGGATTTTTTGAACAACATCTTGAAGCGTATTCCAGTCGATGCCGTCATCCAGAATTAGCATCCGCGTCTATCGTCAATCTGTCTCACGATTACTATTTGTAAGTTGAAGGGAAGAATAGTTGGATTAGCCATGTAATTGATTAAAGTCCAAGTGGGATTGATTGATGGATGTAAATGATGATTTTGGGGGTTTGATAAATAACATGTAGATTAATCCTCTCATCCGTGCATTTTCTGACGGCTGTAGACGTTAATTTTATACGTATCTCCGTTATTTAGACGCGTACGACATCATTTAGGGGGAAAAGATTACAGATTTTTGTAGTTTTTTATGTTGTGTTATGTAGTATTGGAACTGTATCCTGAAAATACCTGTTGATGAGTATTGCCTTGTGTTACTGAATGGGCAATATCTTCTTTAAAAATCTGTAGGGAACTGTATTTTGTAATGACTGTAGGGAACTGTATTTTATAGTGACTGTAGGGAACTGTATTTTGTAGTGACTGTAGGGAACTGTATTTTGTAGTGGCTGTAGGGAACTGTATTTTATAGTGACTGTAGGGAACTGTATTTTATAGTGACTGTAGGGAACTGTATTTTGTAGTGACTGTAGGGAACTGTATTTTGTAGTGGCTGTAGGGAACTGTATTTTATAGTGACTGTAGGGAACTGTATTTTATAGTGACTGTAGGGAACTGTATTTTGTAGTGACTGTAGGGAACTGTATTTTGTAGTGGCTGTAGGGAACTGTATTTTATAGTGACTGTAGGGAACTGTATTTTGTAGTGGCTGTAGGGAACTGTATTTTATAGTGACTGTAGGGAACTGTATTTTGTAGTGACTGTAGGGAACTGTATTTTGTAGTGGCTGTTGGGAACTGTATTTTATAGTGACTGTAGGGAACTGTATTTTGTAGTGGCTGTAGGGAACTGTATTTTATAGTGACTGTAGGGAACTGTATTTTGTAGTGGCTGTAGGGAACTGTATTTTGTAGTGACTGTAGGGAACTGTATTTTATAGTGACTGTAGGGAACTGTATTTTGTAGTGACTGTAGGGAACTGTATTTTGTAATAACTGGAACAAACTGTATTTTTAGTTACTAGCATACTGTATTTTTTTTAGTAACTGAAGCAAACTGTATTTTTAATATCTGTAGTGAAATGTATATTGTAGTTTATTTAGCAAACTGTATTGTGATAACTTAGCATTTATTTTGTATTTGGAAATTCCATCTATAGTATTGTAATTGATCAAAGAGTGATTTCTGATTGGTGGAGAGAGTATAGATGCCAGAATAAGTGATTTCTGATTGGTGGAGAGAGTATAGATGCCAGAATAAGTGATTTCAGATTGGTGGAGAGAGTATAGATGCCAGAATAAGTGATTTCTGATTGGTGAAGAGAGTATAGATCCCAGAATAAGTGATTTCAGATTGGTGGAGAGAGTATAGATGCCAGAATAAGTGATTTCTGATTGGTGAAGAGAGTATAGATCCCAGAATAAGTGATTTCTGATTGGTGGAGAGAGTATAAATGCCAGAACGTAGACTGTTTTGATGTTTGAGTACAGGTTTTTGTGTATATAGTTGAGAAAAGGTTCGCAGATGTTATGAAATTGGTGATTGTGTTTTGAGAGAGATGTACAGGGTGTGTCATAAGTACTGCCATTATACTGTACAGGGTGTGTCGTAAGTACTGCCATTATACTGTACAGGGTGTGTCGTAAGTACTGCCATTATACTGTACAGGGTGTGTCGTAAGTACTGCCATTATACTGTACAGGGCGTGTCATAAGTACTGGCATTATACTGTACAGGGTGTGTCATAAGTACTGCCATTATACTGTACAGGGTGTGTCATAAGTACTGGCATTATACTGTACAGGGTGTGTCGTAAGTACTGGCATTATACTGTACAGGGTGTGTCATAAGTACTGCCATTATACTGTACAGGGTGTGTCATAAGTACTGGCATTATACTGTACAGGGGTGTCATAAGTACTGCCAGATGTATACTGTACATGGCGTGATTGCATAAGTACTGGCATTATACTGTACAGGGTGTGTCATAAGTACTGCCATTATACTGTACAGGGTGTGTCATAAGTACTGGCATTATACTGTACAGGGCGTGTCATAAGTACTGGCATTATACTGTACAGGGCGTGTCATAAGTACTGGCATTATACTGTACAGGGCGTGTCATAAGTACTGGCATTATACTGTACAGGGCGTGTCATAAGTACTGCCATTATACTGTACAGGGTGTGTCGTAAGTACTGCCATTATACTGTACAGGGTGTGTCGTAAGTACTGCCATTATACTGTACAGGGTGTGTCGTAAGTACTGCCATTATACTGTACAGGGTGTGTCATAAGTACTGGCATTATACTGTACAGGGTGTGTCGTAAGTACTGGCATTATACTGTACAGGGTGTGTCATAAGTACTGGCATTATACTGTACAGGGTGTGTCATAAGTACTGCCATTAATGTGACCTTATGACACATCCTGTACAGTATGGTCCAAAATAGTGAGTATTAGTTGTATAAGCTATGAAATATGTACTTAAAACAATATAACTTAAATTATATTGGAACTAAGGCAATATGGTTTTTGCATACGATTACGCACCAAAAAATTGTATTCGTTCACACACTAAAATTAAAATTACCTTAAAATTATTATCCACAAAGACGAAGTTTAAGATTACTGTATGAAAATAAATTCCTCGTTCGATAAAATAAATTTAATTTCTATTTTAGATTTATTTTAAAGAACTATGATTTAATAATGAAATAAAAGTGTTAATTTGGTTTGAGATTATTATTATTATTTTTTTTTATTCCTATGAGTTTGAGATGGAAATGGTTGTGTAGAAAGTGGCAAAAATGGTAGTGTAGAAAGTGGCAAAAATAGTGTAGAAAGTGGCATTTAATACACTAGATAAAACAAGGTAGTTACAGTGTGTCCCCCAGGTTATGAACGGGTCTGTACCCGAATCGGAACACGGGATTTGAGTTCACCTTACAGAATAATGTTTAAAATACCACTACATCACAGTCTTAAGTTCTTATATACATCTAAAATAACTTAATTGATGAGAAAAGAAGAATTAGAATGACGAAATGCAGTAAATGAATGTGGGTGTTCGTAATTCGGAGACTTGGTGTTTTCTAATCTCTATGGGGTAACTTGTAATGCAGGTGATGGCCAGAGTGTGTTTAGAAATTTTCAATCAACTGAGTGTCTCTTGCATATCTCAGGGACCAGACTTGGCACATCACTAGCATATCTTGGGGGATTAGAACGGCACATCACTAGGATATCTTGGAGATTAGACCAGCACATCACTAGCATAGTTTGGAGATTAGACCAGCACATCACTAGGATATCTTGGAGATTAGACCAGCACGTCACTAGGATATCTTGGGGATTAGACCAGCACATCACTAGCATAGTTTGGAGATTAGACCAGCACATCACTAGCATAGTTTGGAGATTAGACCAGCACATCACTAGGATATCTTGGAGATTAGACCAGCACGTCACTAGCATAGTTTGGAGATTAGACCAGCACATCACTAGGATATCTTGGGAATTAGACCAGCACATCACTAGGGTATCTTGGAAATTAGACCAGCACATCTCTAGCATATCTTGGGATCAGACTTGGGACATATGATACACCTCCTTATCGTTGGAATGTCCCAGGTACATCCTCTTGTAACGGGCCGAGTTTTTTCTTTTCAATAATTTACCATCCAGCTATTCTTTTCTGTTAGTAGTCTATTTATCCATACTTATATGCTCTTTGTAGTACTCTTTCCAATGAGTACCCTGTTTTATATACTTATCCTCCTTCCATTCTTTACATATATATTTATTCTTATATGTTCTTACTTATATTCTTATATGTTCTTTCTTTTCATTTCCTCTCATATAGATTGTATTCTCAGTTTCAATGTTCTTACCTTTCTGAAGTATACTTTGTTTTATGTCTGTTCTTATGCATGGGTTAGTCTGGGGAACCATGTTATTCTTAGTACAACACTTTTTATACTTACAAAGGGTAGCTGCCACCACCCAGACTTTTCATTCTATAACAGAACTCATGGAAGGGTTTTGGGGTAGTGTGGTAGATGTATAGGCACGTGAGTAAGTATTATTTTCTGGGAACCAATGTTTAGAAGGAGCAGAGTGGTGATACTCAGATTACTAATTCAATGTTTATTAACACAGTGAGAGGAGAAGATGCATCTTAGATTCACTCAGACAAAACAACTGCAATTGTTTCTTAAGTCATCAAACACTTCAAGAACTTATTACCTCATTAAACACCTCCAAATACTCATTGCTTTATTGGACACTGTTGTAGTATTTCTGTGACAAGTAAGATTTAGAAATGCTTACACACTGTCAATAACCCTGGACCCGCAGGTCTTACTTTAACAAGGAACAAACTACCTTCTCAATTCGTGATTAGAACCTCATACTCTCAGGTTATTATTCTTTCCCTTCCAGTTTGATTTTTAGCCTTTCTTGGGGTACACTGTTGAAAGCCTTGGCAAAATCTAGGTAAATATTGTCAGTATTACCACCTGTTCCAGAATATGGGTCCAAACATCCAGTACCTTGAGTGATTGTGTTAAGCAGGAGCGCCCCGGCATAAAACCTTGTTGGCAATCCTTTATAAGGTTGTTTCATAGTAGATGTTCCTTCTTGAAGATTGGACTCGCATATGGCATTTTCCAGTCATCGAGGACCTTTTCTTCATCCAGGACTCATATAAGCCATTCTCTAGTCATCCAAGACCTTTTGTTCATCCAGGCATTTACAGAACAGGATCTTTAGGGACTCAACAAGCTCGTTACACAGTTCTGTTAGCACCCTGGGATTTATTTCTAACACCCTCTTCTGTGAACACATTGTGGGTCAGCATTGTGTCGAACTGTCTGACCTCAAACGCAGGAAGATCGTTTACATCCTCTCTTGTGTTCACTGCCTTCACCTTGTCCTCATGGGGTTGACCTCACTTGCAATCCACCTCTGGAACTGACTTGACCTCACTTGCAATCCACCTCTGGAACTGACTTGACCTTACTTGCAATTCATACTTAGGCACATATTTAAACATACATAAACAAACACATAGTTATATGAACAGGTTATATTAACACCTGTGAGTATTACACCGGATGCACTCTATCATAACACATATCCTCTCTCTCACTCTCTCACTCACTCACTCACTTTCTCTCTCCGTCCAGTGTAAGATTAGCTCTCCTGCTCAGCCCGCACCAGTCTTTAGTCTACACCCAGTCTGTCTACACCCAGTCTACACCCACTCTGTCTACACCCTCTCCCACCCCTTATAGTGTGTGTTGATAACGAGATATTTTCTTGACTGATAGATTAAATAATTGTAAGTGTTAAAGTGTTAAGTAATTCGTAGTATTGTAAGTGGTAAGTGAAGGATTATTTATAAGTGTTTAGTGATTGAAGTTAATTTTGAGTTTATTAGCCAATTTTAACTTATTATTTTGTGATTAATTGGTGGAATAATAGTGAAAATAAGGAAATAGGTAACAGCCAATTTTAACTTACGATTTTGTGATTAATTGGTGGAATAATAGTGAAAATAAGGAAATAGGTAACAGCCAATTTTAACTTACGATTTTGTGATTAATTGATGGAATAAAAATTGAAAATAAGGAAATAGGAAATAGCCAATTTTAACTTACGATTTTGTGATTAATTGGTGGAATAAAAATTGAAAATAAGGAAATTGGTGAAATGTCTGCCCAATTTGGTTCCAACAGACTGTCGCTTGTGTTCGGAAAGTCCCCAATTAGTGACGGTGGTCCACGTTCACCTATCATATTAAATAAGGTAAGTTGTTGATGTTAACCTACTGTGTAACCCTCTGTATACCGGATTTTGTCCTCTGTATACCGGATTTTCTCCTCTATATACCGGATTTTCCCTCTATATACCGGATTTTCCCTCTATATACCGGATTTTACCCTCTATATACCGGATTTTACCCTCTATATACCGGATTTTCCCTCTATATACCGGATTTCCCCCTCTGTATACCGGATTTTACCTCTATTTCCGGATTTTACTTCTATATACCGGATTTTCTCCTCTATACCGGATTTTTCCTCTATATGCCGGATTTCCCCCTCTATATACCGGATTTTACCCTCTATATACTGGATTTCCCCCTCTATATACCGGATTTTACCCTCTATATACTGGATTTCCCCCTCTGTATACCGGATTTTACCTCTATTTCCCGGATTTTACCTCTATATACCGGATTTTCTCCTCTATACCGGATTTTTCCTCTATATACCGGATTTTCCCCTCTGTATACCGGATTTTACCCTCTATATACCGGATTTCCCCCTCTATATAACGGATTTTACCCTCTATATACCGGATTTTACCCTCTATATACCGGATTTTACCCTCTATATACCGGATTTTACCCTCTATATACCGGATTTACCCCTCTATATACCGGATTTTACCCTCTATATACCGGATTTTACCCTCTATATACCGGATTTTTTTCTCCATATACCGGATTTTTTTTAATATATAGTGGATTTTCCTATTCATGTAATCCTAACCTAACCTACCCCCATCTATTCAATTCCTGCAATGACTCAACACCACCATGCCAAATCACTGAGATTATTGCAATTTATTAATGCTGGTACCTTGCATGTGAGTTTGCAATGTGTGTACGTAAGTTTGCAATGTATGTACGTAAATTTGCAATGTATGTACGTAAGTTTGCAATGTATGTACGTAAGTTTGCAATGTGTGTACGTAAATTTCTTCATAGTGTTTGTTTTGACCTGTAACTCGTCCCTGATTGGTTAGGAGAGGAGCCAATCACATATCGGTATTGGTTTAAGCTAAGATAGGGATTGTATGTATAAATAATTAACTAATTCACTATATATAATTCACTGGGTTATCTAAAGGTTTTATAATTATTTGTTGAGATTTTATATTAATTATTTGTATTTTTAGTAATTATTGAGGTTATTTTTAATGATTTTTATATAATATTTTGATAATAAATAATTTGATTATTAATTAAAATTTAAATGTACAAATAAATTTAAAAAGACCGCCTGAAAGAACTGACCAATCATGACTAAGGAGGAAAAGCAACGACCAATAGGGCATTGAGGAAGAAACAACAACCAATCACAGGTTAAAAAAAAAAAGCGACAACCGCATCAACCAATCAGGATCGAGAATAGGTAGCAACATCGAAAAAAATGCGTTTTTTACCCTTAATCTAAATTTATAACGAACAAAGACCTACGGAAATGAATAAATAAAGAATAATACACATTTTAGGAATAAATTACGATAATAATATAGAGAGATAAAGGTATAATAAGGGAAAAAGACGAGGGGGGGAGGGAGGGAGGGAAGGAAGCCGCCGCCATCTTCACCAAAATCCAACTCGAGTAATGGCCGAAAGTTATCTCTATTTTTGTGCAATTTCCAGCGTTAATAACCAACTACAACCTACAACAGGGGTACAACCACAACCACAACACCATGATAGTGAGTACAGGATAGTTTTGGGATGGATAATAACCACAAGAAGAGAGAAATAACGTGATATATAAAGGGGGTTGTGTTGGCAAGGTGACATAATTTTCTTCTATATAAAACCTTAATTATTTTTTCTTCGTCTATATCAACACTTTAATTAATTCCTATATCGATTAATTACACCTAATTAGTCTATTTAATTATACTAGCCTCTAACCCTAAAATAAGAGTTAATTTGACCTGCGGCATTATGGGGTAATTAATTATCCTGCGGCATTATGGGGTAATTAATTATCCTGCGGCATTATGGGGGTAATCCGCGCATAAGGTTTAATCCTGCGGCATTATGGGGGTAATTAATTATCCTGCGGCATTCTGGGGTAATCTGGAATGGGGTAATTATCCTGCGGCATTATGGGGTAATTAATTATCCTGCGGCATTATGGGGGTAATACCGCGGCATATGGGGTAATTAATTATCCTGCGGCATTATGAGGGTAATTAATTATCCTGCGGCATTATGGGGTAATAATTATCCTGCGGCATTCTGGGGAATCCTGTGGCATTATGGGGGTAATTAATGATCCTGCGGCATTCCGGGGGTCATTATCCTGTGGCATTATGGGGGTAATTATCCTGCGGCATTATGAGGGTAATTAATTATCCTGCGGCATTATGGGGGTAATTATCCTGCGGCATTATGAGGGTAATTAATTATCCTGCGGCATTATGGGGGTAATTAATTATCCTGCGGCATTATGGGGGTAATTATCCTGCGGCATTATGGGGGTAATTATCCTGCGGCATTATGAGGGTAATTAATTATCCTGCGGCATTATGGGGGTAAGTATCATGCGGCATTATGGGGGTAATTAATTATCCTGCGGCATTCTGGGGGTAATTATCCTGTGGCATTATGGGGGTAATTAATTATCCTGCGGCATTCTGGGGGTAATTAATTATCCTGCGGCATTATGGGGGTAATTAATTATCCTGCGGCATTATGGGGGTAATTAATTATCCTGCGGCATTATGGGGGTAATTAATTATCCTGTGGCATTATGGGGGTAATTAATTATCCTGCGGCTTTATGGGGGTAATTAATTATCCTGCGGCATTATGGGGGTAATTAATTATCCTGCGGCATTCTGGGGGTAATTATCCTGTGGCATTATGGGGGTAATTAATTATCCTGCGGCATTCTGGGGGTAATTATCCTGTGGCATTATGGGGGTAATTAATTATCCTGCGGCATTCTGGGGGTAATTATCCTGTGGCATTATGGGGGTAATTAATTATCCTGTGGCATTATGGGGGTAATTAATTATCCTGCGGCTTTATGGGGGTAATTAATTATCCTGCGGCATTATGGGGGTAATTAATTATCCTGCGGCATTATGGGGGTAATTAATTATCCTGCGGCATTATTTTGGGTTTTAATTATCCTGCGGCATTATGGGGGTAATTAATTATCCTGCGGCATTATGGGGGTAATTATCCTGCGGCATTATGGGGGTAATTAATTATCCTGCGGCATTATGGGGGTAATTATCCTGCGGCATTATGGGGGTAATTAATTAGACTATATTAAAGGTTTAGTTCCCAGACTCGCCGCATGTCTACAGTGGCGCACCTCACACCCCACCCCACTCCAACTCCACTCCACCCCACCCCACTCCACCCCACCCCAACTCCACTCCACCCCACTCCACCCCACCCCACCCCACCCCACTAACACCCCACTCCACCAACACCCCACTCCACCACACACTCCACCCCACCCCACCCCCCACTCCACCCCACCCCACCCACCCACCACACCCACCCCACTCCACTCCACTCCACCCCACCCCACCCCACCCCACTCCACCAACACCCCACCCCACCCCACTCCACCCCCCCCACTCCACTCCACCCCACCAACACCCCACCCCACACCACCACCCCCCCACCCCAACTCCACCCCACCCCAACTCCACTCCACCCCACCCACCCCACCCCACTCCACCCCACCCCACTCCACCCCACCCCAACTCCACTCCACCCCAACTCCACTCCACCCCACCCACACCCCACTCCACCCCACCCCACTCCACCACACCCCAACTCCACCCACCCCACCCCACTCCACCCCACCCCACTAACACCCCACTCCACCACCACACCACTCCACCAACACCCCACCCCACACCACCCCACTCCACCCCACCCCACCCCACCCCACCCCACTCCACTCCACCCCACCCCACCCCACTCCACCCACCCCACCCCCCCCACTCCACCCCACCACACCCCACTCCACCAACACCCCGCCCCACTCCACCCCACCCCACTCCAACTCCACTCCACCCCACCCCACCCCACCCCAACTCCACTCCACCCCACCCCACCCCACTCCACCCCACTAACACCCCACTCCACCAACACCCCACCCCACACCACCCCACAAACACCCCACCCACTCCACCCCACTCCACCCCAGGTAGTAGACTAATGGTCTGGCCCCAACTTGAGACAGTGACAGTCTGTGTGTGTCTCAGAGGACTCCTGTGGTGGTCACCGAGCTAGACTGTTGAGTGACTGTTGAGTGACTGGTAGTGACTGTTGACTGTTGTGAGTGACTGTTGAGTGACTGTGAGTGACTGTTGAGTGACTGGTAGTGACTGTTGACTGTTGTGAGTGACTGTTGAGTGACTGTTGAGTGACTGTGAGTGACTGTTGAGTGACTGGTAGTGACTGTTGACTGTTGTGAGTGACTGTTGAGTGACTGTTGAGTGACTGGTAGTGACTGTTGAGTGACTGTTGAGTGACTGGTAGTGACTGTTGAGTGACTGTGAGTGACTGGTAGTGACTGTTGAGTGACTGTGAGTGACTGTTGAGTGACTGATAGTGACTGTTGACTGTTGTAAGTGACTGGTAGTGACTGTTGAGTGACTGGTAGTGACTGTTGAGTGTGTTGAGTGACTGGTAGTGACTGTTGAGTGTGTTGAGTGACTGTGAGTGACTGTAAGTGACTGTTGAGTGACTGGTAGTGACTGTTGTGACTGTTGAGTGACTGTGAGTGACTGTTGAGTGACTGTTGAGTGTGTTGAGTGACTGTTGACTGTTGTGAGTGACTGTTGTGTGACTGTTGAGTGACTGGTATTGACTGTTGACTGTTGTGAGTGACTGTTAAGTGACTGGTAGTGACTGTTGACTGTTGTAAGTGACTGGTGGTGACTGTTGAGTGACTGGTAGTGACTGTTGAGTGACTGTGAGTGACTGGTAGTGACTGTTGAGTGTGTTGAGTGACTGTTGAGTGACTGTTGAGTGTGTTGAGTGACTGGTAGTGACTGTTGAGTGACTGTTGAGTGACTGTGAGTGACTGTTGAGTGTGTTGAGTGACTGGTAGTGACTGTGAGTGACTGTTGTGTGACTGTTGAGTGACTGTGAGTGACTGGTAGTGACTGTTGATTGACTGTTGAGTGACTGGTAGTGACTGTTGAGTGACTGTTGAGTGACTGTGAGTGACTGTTGAGTGTGTTGAGTGACTGGTAGTGACTGTTGAGTGACTGTTGAGTGACTGTGAGTGACTGTTGAGTGTGTTGAGTGACTGTTGACTGTTGTGAGTGACTGTTGTGTGACTGTTGAGTGACTGTTGAGTGACTGGTAGTGACTGTTGAGTGACTGGTAGTGACTGTTGAGTGACTGGTAGTGACTGGTAGTGACTGTTGAGTGACTGTGAGTGACTGGTAGTGACTGTTGAGTGTGTTGAGTGTGTTGAGTGACTGTGAGTGACTGGTAGTGACTGTTGAGTGACTGTGAGTGACTGGTAGTGACTGTTGAGTGACTGTGAGTGACTGGTAGTGACTGTTGAGTGACTGTTGAGTGACTGGTAGTGACTGTTGAGTGACTGAGTGACTGTTGAGTGACTGTGAGTGACTGGTAGTGACTGTTGAGTGACTGTTGAGTGACTGGTAGTGACTGTTGAGTGACTGTTGAGTGACTGGTAGTGACTGTTGAGTGACTGTGAGTGACTGGTAGTGACTGTTGAGTGACTGTTGAGTGACTGTGAGTGACTGGTAGTGACTGTTGAGTGACTGTTGAGTGACTAGTAGTGACTGTTGAGTGTGTTGAGTGACTGTTGTGAGTGACTGTTGTGTGACTGTTGAGTGACTGGTAGTGACTGTTGACTGTTGTGAGTGACTGTTAAGTGACTGGTAGTGACTGTTGACTGTTGTGAGTGACTGTTGACTGTTGTAAGTGACTGTTGACTGTTGTGAGTGACTGTTGACTGACTGTTAGTGACTGTTGACTGTTGTAAGTGACTGTTGACTGTTGTGAGTGACTGTTGACTGACTGTTAGTGACTGTTGACTGTTGTAAGTGACTGTTGAGTGACTGATAGTGACTCTGAACTGTTAACTGTTATTATTTTGTACCTTGTTGACTGTTAACTGGGTAACTGGTATTCGAAATTCAAGTCTCTCTCTCTCTCTCTCTCTCTCTCTTTAATCCATTGTGGTTGACTGACTCGTGTGTCGTGTGTTGCGTGTGCGTGTGTGGTGTGTGTAACGAGGTTGTGTTGGTGGAGGTACGATGCTATCTAGAGAGAGAGAGAGAGAGAGAGAGAGAGAGAGAGAGAGGACAGGCAGGTTGTCTGATAAGGTCTTTCCGGAAGTGAGTGAGAGGGAGATAGCCTCTCATCTCTCCCTCTCACTTCTCTCCCTCTCACTTCTCTCCCTCTCACTTCACTATTTATGTGTATTTATGTATTTGTAGTGTATGTACGTATATATATGTGTACGTGTGTGTGTGTATGTATGTAAATATTAATACTACTACCATACAGACAGACATATAAATATACTTTAGTTTATCATCAATTTTGTTAAGTTTTCTGTTGTTCATTTAAAGGGGCGAGAACAGGAGGACCGCGAACTGATGTTATCTATCCTCTAGTCAAGACAGCACTGACTTGTCTTCTGAGGTTTGCTGCTCTTCTTATATGAATTTCAAAGCACTCATGGTAGCCAATTATATCTCGCTGTTAGGTCCTGCTGTATTTTGATTGGCTGGTTTTCCGGTGGGAGTTGTTTTGGATGGAGTTTCCAAGTATGTTTTTTTATGGGAGGGTGAGTGTGATGTTATTTGTGTTTGTAGTGCGCCAATGGTATTTGAGGGTTTTGTTCTGGCTGTGTTTTGATTGGTTGGTGTTGTTGGGTCAGGTGTTTATCAGTATGTTTACTTAGTATTCATTGTTTTTTTTTAGAAAGGTTACAGGTGACGACATGATATTTCAAAGTAAACCAATCACATTTCACGGACTTGTTATGCCGTGTTTTGTTTGGCTTACATTGATAAGTAAGGTGTTTTCGGCATAACACTTGTAATGGGAAGTACCTTGTAATTACACCTTGAAGTTTGTTAAATAATATATCTTTTTCCCTTTGGTTTCATATTAATAAACCTGGTCTTTGAGGATTTTAGGAGTATTAATTTTCTTTACATTAGTGCATAGTTATTTCCGTCCAAGTGACCTTGATATAAGAATTACACTACCCTTGTGCCCTTGACCCTAGACCATGCTACCTTATGTGGGTGGGGGTGTGTGGGTGGGGGTGTGGGGGTGTGGGTGGGTGTGGGTGTGTGGGTGGGGTGTGTGGGTGTGTGGGTGTGTGGGTGGGGGTGTGGGTGTGTGGGTGCTGTGTTGTGGGTGTGTGGGTGGTGCGTGTGGGGGAGGTGGGTGTGTGGGTGGTGGGTGTGTGGGTGGGGATGGGTGTGTGTGTGTGGGTGTGTGGTGGTGTGGGGGGGGTGTGTGGGTGTGGGGGGGTGTGGGTGTGGGGTGTGGGGGGGGTGTGTGGGTGGGTGGGTGTGTGGTGGGGGGTGTGGGGGGGTGTGTGTGGTGGGTGTGTGGTGGGTGGGGTGTGTGGGGGGGTGTGTGTGTGGGGGGGGTGTTGGGTGGGGGGTGTGTGTGGGGGTGGGTGTGGGGTGGGGTGTGGGTGGGTGGGTGGGGGTGTGGGTGTGTGGGTGGGGTGTGTGTGTGGTGGGAGGGGTGTGGTGGGGGTGTGTGTGGGTGGGGGTGTGGGGTGGTGGGGGGTGGGGTGGGTGTGTGTGTGGGGGGGTGGTGTGGGGGGTGTGGTGTGGGGGGGTGTGTGTGGGGGTGTGGGGGGGGGTGTGTGTGGGGGTGTGTGGGGTGGGGGGGTGTGGGGGGGTGTGGTGGGGGTGTGTGTGGGTGTGGGTGTGGTGTGTTTTGTGGGGGTGGGGGGGTGTGTGGGGTGTGGGGGTGTGTGGGGGTGTGTGTGTGTGGTGGTGTGGGTGTGGTGGTGTGTGGTGTAAAAAATAAAAAAAAAGTAAATGTTTTATAAATGAATTAATTTAGTTCTCTCATTTAAGGTTGAGTACTGTTGGATTTGGGTTGAGTACTTTTGGTTTTTGATTGAGTACTCTTGGTTTTGTATTGAGTAATTTTGGTTCGAGTACTGTTGGTTTGGGGTTTAGTACTCTTGGTTTTGGATCGTGTACTCTTGATTTTCGATTGAGTACTCTTAGTTTTTGGCTGAGTACTGTTGGTTTGGGGTTTAGTACTCGTGATTTTTGATTTAGTAGTCTTGATTTTCGATTGAGTACTCTTAGTTTTTGGCTGAGTACCGTTTTTTGGTTGAGTACTCTTGTTTTTGAATTGAGTGACCTTGGTTTTAGTTTCAGTACCCTTCATTTTGGATTGAGTACCCTTGGTGGGGCGTGACGGGGCAGTCACGTTGGTGGGGAGTGACGGAGCAGTCACGTTGGTGGGGAGTGACGGAGGAGTGACGTTGGTGGGGACGTGACGGGAGCAGTCACGTTGGTGGGGAGTGGCGGAGTAGTCACGTTGGTGGGGAGTGAGGGAGTAGTCACGTGGGGGGCGTACGGAGTACTTACGTTGGTGGGGAGTGACGGAGCAGTCACGTTGGTGGGAGTGACGAGTGTACGTGTGGAGCGTGCGGAGTAGTACGTTGGTGGAGTGACGGAGTAGTCACGTTGGTGGGGAGTGACGGAGCAGTCACGTTGGTGGGGAGTGACGGAGCAGTCACGTTGGTGGGGAGTGACGGAGCAGTCACGTTGGTGGGGAGTGACGGAGCAGTCACGTTGGTGGGGAGTGACGGAGCAGTCACGTTGGTGGGGAGTGACGGAGCAGTCACGTTGGTGGGGAGTGACGGGGCAGTCACGTTGGTGGGGAGTGACGGAGCAGTCACGTTGGTGCGGATTGAGCGAGGAGTTATGGTGGGGAGTGAGGTAGGAGTTATGGTGGGGAGTGAGGGAGTAGTCACGTTGGTGGGGAGTGAGGGAGTAGCGTTGGCAGACTCTGCCAACGAAGTGACTACTGAAGATATGTTACGGATGGTGGCAGTGAGTTTGGTTGGCACTGTGGCACTGCCGTTAGTGGGCGGCACTTGGAGATGAGTGGCACTATAGGAGATGGCATCCAAGGTCTTTACACCTGTACGGTTAACATAGCTGCCATCACCAGTGCCATCACCCTCTGCATCAACAGTGCCTAACTCTCTGCTGATGATGCCAGCTCGGTTCATGGTGGCACCCACACCCGGGGTGCCAGCAGCCACCGTGGCACTCAGATCCAGTGCCTGTATATGGGTGTGCTTGAGGGAGGCGTTGCCTTGGTCCGTGTAACCAGCCTGCAGGGCGTTAAGGCCGAGGGTCTTAAGCTCACTGGCACTCAAGGAAGTGTTACACCCTTCGCCACTTACACCTTGAACTGTGCCCATGTTAACGGCAGTTAACTCCGTTACACTCGCTGAGGGTTTACCCTGGTGCAAGATGCTGGAGTTGGCCTTCAAGTCCACCATCGAGTAGCTGGTCTTGTTGACGGCGTCAGAGGACGTCTGCCCTCCCGCCAACACCACCCCCATCACCACTGACAACACCAACAATTTAGACATGGTCAAATTTACAAACAAAATTTTGATTATTTTGCCAAAGTTGCGAAAGAAAATTTAATTAATTCTAAGGCTAATGTCTCTCTCTCACTGAGAAATTTGGCTCCAACTGAGATGAGAATGATTAGAAAAAGTGTGAGGGGTTAAGTCATCATACTCAAGGGGTTAAGTCATCATACTCAAGGGGTTAACTCATACTCAAGGGGTTAAGTCATCATACTCAAGGGGTTAACTCATACTCAAGGGGTTAAGTCATCATACTCAGGGTTACATACTCAAGGGTTAAGTCATCATACTCAAGGGGTTAAGTCATCATACTCAAGGGGTTAAGTCATCATACTCAAGGGTTAAGTCATCATACTCAAGGGGTTAAGTCATCATACTCAAGGGGTTAAGTCATCATACTCAAGGGGTTAACTCATACTCAAGGGGTTAAGTCATCATACTCAAGGGGTTAACTCATACTCAAGGGGTTAAGTCATCATACTCAAGGGGTTAAGTCATCATACTCAAGGGGTTAAGTCATCATACTCAAGGGGTTAAGTCATCATACTCAAGGGGTTAACTCATACTCAAGGGTTAAGTCATCATACTCAGGGGTTAAGTCATCATACTCAAGGGGTTAAGTCATCATACTCAAGGGGTTAAGTCATCATACTCAAGGGGTTAAGTCATCATACTCAAGGGGTTAAGTCATCATACTCAAGGGGTTAAGTCATCATACTCAAGGGGTTAACTCATACTCAAGGGGTTAAGTCATCATACTCAAGGGGTTAAGTCATCATACTCAAGGGGTTAAGTCATCATACTCAAGGGGTTAAGTCATCATACTCAAGGGTTAAGTCATCATACTCAAGGGGTTAAGTCATCGTACTCAAGGGGTTAAGTCATCATACTCAAGGGGTTAAGTCATCATACTCAAGGGGTTAAGTCATCATACTCAAGGGGTTAAGTCATCATACTCAAGGGGTTAAGTCATCATACTCAAGGGGTTAAGTCATCATACTCAAGGGGTTAAGTCATCGTACTCAAGGGTTAAGTCATCATACTCAAGGGGTTAAGTCATCTACTCAAGGGGTTAAGTCATCATACTCAAGGGGTTAAGTCATCATACTCAAGGGTTAAGTCATCATACTCAAGGGGTTAAGTCATCATACTCAAGGGGTTAAGTCATCGTACTCAAGGGGTTAAGTCATCATACTCAAGGGGTTAAGTCATCATACTCAAGGGGTTAAGTCATCATACTCAAGGGGTTAAGTCATCGTACTCAAGGGGTTAAGTCATCATACTCAAGGGGTTAAGTCATCGTACTCAAGGCGTTAAGTCATCGTACTCAAGGAGTTAAGTCATCTTACTCAAGGGTTAACTCATACTCAAGGGGTTAAGTCATCATACTCAAGGGTTAAGTCATCGTACTCAAGGGGTTAAGTCATCATACTCAAGGGGTTAAGTCATCGTACTCAAGGGGTTAAGTCATCATACTCAAGGGGTTAACTCATACTCAAGGGGTTAAGTCATCATACTCAAGGGGTTAAGTCATCGTACTCAAGGGGTTAAGTCATCATACTCAAGGGGTTAAGTCATCGTACTCAAGGCGTTAAGTCATCGTACTCAAGGGGTTAAGTCATCATACTCAAGGGGTTAAGTCATCGTACTCAAGGGGTTAAGTCATCGTACTCAAGGGTTAAGTCATCGTACTCAAGGGGTTAAGACATCTAGGGTAGCATCAAAGGGGTAGTCAGTACTCAGGGTAAGTCATACTCAAGGGGTTAAGTCATCATACTCAAGGGGTTAAGTCACTCAAGGTATCACTCAAGGGGTTAAGTCATCATACTCAAGGGGTTAAGTCATCATACTCAAGGGTTAAGTCTCTATCAGGGTAAGTCACTACCAAGGGGTTAAGTCATCGTACTCAAGAGGTTACGTAATCGTACTCAAGGGGTTAAGTCATCGTACTCAAGGGGCAAGGGGTTAAGTCATACATACATACAACTACTACTAATTTGCTGTCACTGGTAATGGAGTGTCATCCAGCTATGATATGAGTTATTAAGGATGTCACCTTCGTTGGTGAGTTCTGAGGTGACTAAAGAGGCCGATACGGGACCGGCAGAGTCGATCACAGAGGCTGCTGGGTGGAGGGTGGAGGTGTGGCTGAACCAGGGGCAGGCTGAAAGAGAATCTGAGTATTACGTATATTCACCTAAAGGCCGAAGTGTGTACACGCGTCTGTGCAGGTGTTCAGGATCTCCTGTAGGTCGCGTTCAGTGTGAGTGACAAGGGTGAGGTCGTCTGTATACTGAAGCTCGGTAATGGAAGCTGCCGACACCTTTGTTCCTGCCTGGAGTCGTCTTATAAATATTGACGATGGAGGCGTCTTTAAGAGCTTGGGGGATTTCCTCCTCTCCCATATATTCTCCAGGAGTGAGTGGAGACGGCTGGTAAGCAGAGGTCCTCCTGCTTTATACACCTCGGCTGGGATTCCATCAGGCCCTGAGGCTTTGTTATTTTTCATCTGTTTGATGGCAGTAGCTACCTCATCCAGGGATGGAGGATAGCTGAGGTGGGTCAGTTCTGGATGCTGAGGGACCTGCTGGGTAGTCAGGATAATCCACCTCAGTGTTTCGGTTGAGCAGTGAACGGTAGTGCTCCTTCCAGCACTGAAGGATTTGGGTTGTTTGTTGTCGGGTTGTTTATCAGCCCATGCTCGAGCTGCTCTCTGAAAGCGTGTGCTACCACTGGATCCTCCTCACAGTTAATGCCACGCATGGCTCGGGTGATGAGGACATCTCGGCGATCTCTTTCTCTGACAATGATGTAGTCAATGAGATGCCAGTGTTTGGATCGTAGGTGTTGCCACGAACCCTTGAACTTGTCGGCCTGCCTAAACAAGGTATTGGTGATAGTGAGGCTGTGTGCAGCACACTTGGTGAGGAGGACTAGGCCGTTGGGATTACACTTGCCTAGTCCATTTCTCCCTTTGGTTCCCTGCCAAACATCAGCATCTCTGCCAACTCTGGTATTGAAGTGCAAGGAGCACAACCTTATCATCTCTGGGGATAGAGGTTAGCACTCTGTCGAGGTCGGCGTAAAAGGCCTCCTTGATGTCATCCTCCGCCTACACCGCCGTTGGGTCCTGTTGGAGCTCTGTAAGCATGTCTGCCTCATGTGGGGCTCCACCTGCCAAGGTTCATCTCAAGGCAGTGGGGCGGTGGTTGGTAGGCTCCAGGAGACGTGTCCACATGCCAGTGGGCCTGTGCTCCGTCCCTCTGGGGCCCACTGCTACTCCGGGATCCTCTGCTGGTCTAGCCTGGACCCCACCCAGTGTGTGTTGCCACAGCAGGAGTCTTGATGGTGAGGAGGCTGTGTACTGGTGGGGGAGACTTATGTAAGTTGTTTCCCAGTTCACCAGGAAGGGTAGCCAGCGGCCAGTGGCGAATCCTGACCTAACATCTTGAGCATGCTCTCTATTTTTTAGAGCGGGGAGGGGGGGGGGGCTGTACCTAGGTGGTTTAACATTAATACTATTTTGAGATAACATGATACTAAAGCCTTCCAGTAGGCCTGTGCATGCCATTGTATTATTAACTTAGCCTGCTACCTAGTCTCTCATTTACATTTAAAATAGCCTAAAAAAGGAAAGGAAAAGTATTTGAAAAAGTGAAGTAAATTAAAAAGCTATTTAATTGTATTTTAGTTTATAAAAGTGTACAAAAGTCTTCCCTTTCTCCTTCTCCTTGGTGTCTTCTCCCCAACTCCTTCCTCCTATTTTTTTTCAATAAATTTTTCAGTCACTTCATCATAAAATGTATGCTTCATTTCCAAGAGCCCAAGCACAGTTTTTTCAATTGACATCAACGCTAAGGATGACAGTCTTTCCTGCCCTTGTGTGCTTCTGCAGTAGGTCTTGATCCTTTTTAAAGCAGAAAATGTCCTCTCTGCAGCTGCACTTGTAGCAGGTATAGAGGCAATTAACTTGGCAAGTTTATACACTTCAGGCATTCCCAGATGGAGTTTAGTTTCATGCATGATTTTCATCAAAGCGAAAACAGGCTGACCTTTGACCTCTGGGGAAACGTAAAGAACACTTAGCTCATTCTTCAGCCTTACAGTATCAAAGAAAGACCCATACTGCTTCTCCAAACTTTTCACTGCACTGTCAGGAAACTGCTTACAATGCTTTTAAAAAAAAGTTGATGTTCAGGAAAGAGAAGAATTCGAGCTGTGTGACTGTCTGAAACCTGTCTCTTAGTTGAACTAAAATGTTATCCCAGATTTCACTGAACAGAGCTCTGCAGCCAACTTCACTGAACAGAGCTCTGCAGCCAGCTTCTTCTAACTGCTCAGTACAGAGCTATGCAGCCTGCTTCACTGAACAGAGCTCTGCAGCCAGCTTCACTGAACAGAGCTCTGCAGCCAGCTTCACTGAACAGAACTCTGCAGCCAACTTCTTCTAACTGCTCACTACAGAGCTCTGCAGCCTGCTTCACTCAACAGAGCTCTGCAGCCTGCTTCACTGAACAGAGCTCTGCAGCCAGCTTCACTGAACAGAGCTCTGCAGCCAGCTTCACTGAACAGAGCTCTGCAGCCAGCTTCACTGAACAGAGCTCTGCAGCCAGCTTCACTGAACAGAGCTCTGCAGCCTGCTTCATTGAACAGAACTCTGCAGCCTGCTTCACTCAACAGAGCTCTGCAGCCAGCTTCTTCTAACTGCTCACTTCTTCTGGGTCCTTTATTTGGGTTTTCATCATTTCTTCCTGGAACACTTTTTGTGATGTTTTTTGCCGATTGCTGAAGCGTCAGATTTATCAACTGGATGTAACAGTGCACAAATACAGCACACGGTGTTGTTCCTGTACCTTCTTATTTAAACCGTTTTGTCTACCAGCCTTAACAGCAGCGCCGTCGTATGTCTGAGCAACAAGTTTCCCCCACAGTTCAAGTCGCTCAGCAGATGTTTAACATGCTCCAGTAAGGCTGCGAGGAACGATCATCGCTCACGTCTGTTAAATGAAGAAATCTTTCCTGAACTTGACAGTTTTGGTCAAGAGAAGAGCTGTGACTTATTGATTATATCAGACGTCTCATCCAAAATCAGTGACACAAAATCAGTTTTCTCAATATCTTCTTTTATTTGCTAAGTGATTAAGCAGCTGATTGCAGCAATCGAATCATTTTGAACGGCGGAAGATGTACCTCGGAGAATAGTTGATTCCTTCAAATGAATTTCTAACATCGGGTCGTAATGGCTATCAGTACAAGTAGATAATTCCCTTTATTTATAGATGTATCTGATTCGTTATGGCCTCGAAGGGGAAGTTCTTGTTTTGCTAGACAGCGTACAGCATCAATTAGTCCTTTACAGGATTTCCCGATTTTTCTTAACTTTTTCGTTGTGCATTTGGTCAGTGACGCGTTGTTGTTCCTCAAGCTGGTGATCAATTCTCGTTCTTCCGAAACTATTAAGTTGCACAAAACAGTTTATGTGATTAAAAGATTTATCATGCCTGGAAATAGCCAATGACAAAGTATTCAAATTATCAATACCAGTTTTCGACCGAACACGGCCAGCAGAAGAGTTTGTTTGAGCCGGTCAACCAATGCCTGCTCTTGTACTGCGTTATATTAAAATGCCTAACATATTCTTTGTTTTTTCAGTATGTTTCTTTGTAAGTCCTGGAATTCGTGGACACAGTCTACGTTTTCTTACTATTTCAATTTTCTCTGAAACGTTTCTTCTCGAAAACCACTTTTCCAGCAGTTCCTTAACTAAACAAGTGACCTCTTCTACCACAGTTTCCATCGCCAGTAGAATATTTATAACACTATAAGTCTATAACACTCGGGTAGCAGAAGCACCACGACCCACACGGACTGGAGGACACTGATGCTCCCCGCCAGGCCGCATCATATCTGTCATTTCACCGTGGTATGACTGTGACCGTGGTGACGTCAGCGAGCTGTGGCTGCAGGCCTTCATGGAGGTGAAACAGCTCCCACCCATGCTTGAGAGAGGAGTTAGCCCCGGCCACACAGCTCCCACCCATGCTTGAGAGAGGAGTTAGCCCCGGCCACGCAGCTCCCACCAATGATTGAGAGAGGAGCTAGCCCCGGCCACGCAGCTCCCACCCATGCTTGAGAGAGGAGTTAGCCCCGGCCACACAGCTCCCACCCATGCTTGAGAGAGGAGTTAGCCCCGGCCACACAGCTCCCACCAATGATTGAGAGAGGAGCTAGCCCCGGCCACGCAGCTCCCACCCATGCTTGAGAGAGGAGTTAGCCCCGGCCACACAGCTCCCACCAATGCTTGAGAGAGGAGTTAGCCCCGGCCACACAGCTCACACCAATGATTGAGAGAGGAGTTAGCCCCGGCCACGCAGCTCCCACCCATGCTTGAGAGAGGAGTTAGCCCCGGCCACACAGCTCCCACCAATGCTTGAGAGAGGAGTTAGCCCCGGCCACGCTCCCTTACACAGTGCTCTTACTAAGCGCTAGGCTGCATTTTAGAGTATAAATGTAAATTTATTATTTAAGATGAATAAAAGAACAAAATGTTCTGAGTATGCTTAGCATACTATGCACCGCATGCCTAGCATACTCAGAGGATCCGCCACTGCCAGCGGCGGTAGCTGAAAGCGAAAAGAAGCAAGCTGTCATACTAGACGTATTACACCACCCTGTGCATACATACATACATCAAAAAGCTATCAAAATACACACACACACACACACACACACACCTTATAAAAGTGAACTATTGTGTTTATATATGCACAGTGTGTATGTTATATGTATGTTAATAATAACGATAATAATTAATGGTGTATTAAAAGAAGTTCAACAGTGCCTGGTAGGTCTTGACCCTTCGGTGGTCAGGGAGGTGTACATGTACAGTGTACGGCGACTGTGTGTAATGGCAGCAGCTCGCCTCGCAAGGACCGGGTTCGATCCCCGGGCAGGGTGAAACTGTGGTCAAGTTTCTTTACGCCATTTGCCTCTGTCTACCCAGCAGTAATTGGGGACCTGGATGTTAATGTATTTGTGGATCATGTTCCGGGGTAATGGTTAGCCAGTGCAGTTGGTGAGTTGTCCGGTCTTCTCGGACTATTCCTTGACACTGGGTCATGCAGCTCGTTAACTCAGGGTGTGGAGGGGTAACCATTGTCATTATGTACTGTATGTGTACAAAGAACTTAACCCAATTCATGAGAAAAAAAATAAAGTTTTAAATTGAATAAATTAAGCACTCATACTTAAGGTTGAGTACTGTTGGTGGGGAGTGACGGAGTAGTACTGTTGGTGGGGAGTGACGGAGCAGTCACGTTGGTGGGGAGTGACGGAGCAGTCACGTTGGTGGGGAGTGACGGAGCAGTCACGTTGGTGGGGAGTGACGGGGCAGTCACGTTGGTGGGGAGTGACGGGGCAGTCACGTTGGTGGGGAGTGACGGGGCAGTCACGTTGGGGGGGAGTGACGGGGCAGTCACGTTGGTGGGGAGTGACGGGGCAGTCACGTTGGGGGGGAGTGACGGGGCAGTCACGTTGGTGGGGAGTGACGGGGCAGTCACGTTGGTGGGGAGTGACGGGGCAGTCACGTTGGTGGGGAGTGACGGGGCAGTCACGTTGGTGGGGAGTGACGGGGCAGTCACGTTGGTGGGGAGTGACGGGGCAGTCACGTTGGTGGGGAGTGACGGGGCAGTCACGTTGGGGGGGAGTGACGGGGCAGTCACGTTGGTGGGGAGTGACGGGGCAGTCACGTTGGTGGGGAGTGACGGGGCAGTCACGTTGGTGGGGAGTGACGGGGCAGTCACGTTGGTGGGGAGTGACGGGGCAGTCACGTTGGTGGGGAGTGACGGGGCAGTCACGTTGGTGGGGAGTGACGGGGCAGTCACGTTGGTGGGGAGTGACGGGGCAGTCACGTTGGTGGGGAGTGACGGGGCAGTCACGTTGGTGGGGAGTGACGGGGCAGTCACGTTGGTGGGGAGTGACGGGGCAGTCACGTTGGTGGGGAGTGACGGGGCAGTCACGTTGGTGGGGAGTGACGGGGCAGTCACGTTGGTGGGGAGTGACGGAGCAGTCACGTTGGTGGGGAGTGACGGAGCAGTCACGTTGGTGGGGAGTGGCGGAGCAGTCACGTTGGTGGGGAGTGGCGGAGCAGTCACGTTGGTGGGGAGTGACGGGGCAGTCACGTTGGTGGGGAGTGGCGGAGCAGTCACGTTGGTGGGGAGTGGCGGAGCAGTCACGTTGGTGGGGAGTGGCGGAGCAGTCACGTTGGTGGGGAGTGGCGGAGCAGTCACGTTGGTGGGGAGTGGCGGGGCAGTCACGTTGGTGGGGAGTGACGGGGCAGTCACGTTGGTGGGGAGTGACGGGGCAGTCACGTTGGTGGGGAGTGACGGGGCAGTCACGTTGGTGGGGAGTGACGGGGCAGTCACGTTGGGGGGGAGTGACGGGGCAGTCACGTTGGTGGGGAGTGACGGAGCAGTCACGTTGGTGGGGAGTGACGGGGCAGTCACGTTGGTGCGGATTGAGCGAGGAGTTATGGTGGGGAGTGAGGTAGGAGTTATGGTGGGGAGTGAGGGAGTAGTCACGTTGGTGGGGAGTGAGGGAGTAGCGTTGGCAGACTCTGCCAACGAAGTGACTACTGAAGATATGTTACGGATGGTGGCAGTGAGTTTGGTTGGCACTGTGGCACTGCCGTTAGTGGGCGGCACTTGGAGATGAGTGGCACTATAGGAGATGGCATCCAAGGTCTTTACACCTGTACGGTTAACATAGCTGCCATCACCAGTGCCATCACCCTCTGCATCAACAGTGCCTAACTCTCTGCTGATGATGCCAGCTCGGTTCATGGTGGCACCCACACCCGGGGTGCCAGCAGCCACCGTGGCACTCAGATCCAGTGCCTGTATATGGGTGTGCTTGAGGGAGGCGTTGCCTTGGTCCGTGTAACCAGCCTGCAGGGCGTTAAGGCCGAGGGTCTTAAGCTCACTGGCACTCAAGGAAGTGTTACACCCTTCGCCACTTACACCTTGAACTGTGCCCATGTTAACGGCAGTTAACTCCGTTACACTCGCTGAGGGTTTACCCTGGTGCAAGATGCTGGAGTTGGCCTTCAAGTCCACCATCGAGTAGCTGGTCTTGTTGACGGCGTCAGAGGACGTCTGCCCTCCCGCCAACACCACCCCCATCACCACTGACAACACCAACAATTTAGACATGGTCAAATTTACAAACAAAATTTTGATTATTTTGCCAAAGTTGCGAAAGAAAATTTAATTAATTCTAAGGCTAATGTCTCTCTCTCACTGAGAAATTTGGCTCCAACTGAGATGAGAATGATTAGAAAAAGTGTGAGGGGTTAAGTCATCATACTCAAGGGGTTAAGTCATCATACTCAAGGGGTTAAGTCATCATACTCAAGGGGTTAACTCATACTCAAGGGGTTAAGTCATCATACTCAAGGGGTTAAGTCATCATACTCAAGGGGTTAAGTCATCATACTCAAGGGGTTAACTCATACTCAAGGCGTTAAGTCATCGTACTCAAGGGGTTAAGTCATACTCAAGGGGTTAAGTCATCATACTCAAGGGGTTAATTCATACTGAAGGGGTTAAGTCATCATACTCAAGGGGTTAAGTCATAGTACTCAAGGGGTTAAGTCATACTCAAGGGGTTAAGTCATCATACTCAAGGGGTTAAGTCATACTCAAGGGGTTAAGTCATCATACTCAAGGGGTTAACTCATACTCAAGGGGTTAATTCATACTGAAGGGGTTAAGTCATCGTACTCAAGGGGTTAATTCATACTCAAGGGGTTAATTCATACTCAAGGGGTTAAGTCATCATACTCAAGGGGTTAATTCATACTGAAGGAGTTAA
>CAUDMG010001557.1:0-30000 GCA_958450375.1 Homarus gammarus | reverse complement strand
AGGGTGTGTAGTGTGGAGGGTGTATAGTGTGGAGGGTGTGTTGTGTGGAGGGTGTGTTGTGTGGAGGGTGTGTTGTGTGGAGGGTGTGTTGTGTGGAGGGTGTGTTGTGTGGAGGGTGTGTTGTGTGGAGGGTGTGTTGTGTGGAGGGTGTTGTGTGGAGGGTGTGTTGTGTGGAGGGTGTGTTGTGTGGAGGGTGTGTTGTGTGGAGGGTGTGTTGTGTGGAGGGTGTGTTGTGTGGAGGGTGTGTTGTGTGGAGGGTGTGTTGTGTGGAGGGTGTGTTGTGTGGAGGGTGTGTTGTGTGGAGGGTGTGTTGTGTGGAGGGTGTGTTGTGTGGAGGGTGTGTTGTGTGGAGGGTGTGTTGTGTGGAGGGTGTGTTGTGTGGAGGGTGTGTTGTGTGGAGGGTGTGTTGTGTGGAGGGTGTATAGTGTGGAGGGTGTATAGTGTGGAGGGTGTGTTGTGTGGAGGGTGTGTTGTGTGGAGGGTGTGTTGTGTGGAGGGTGTGTTGTGTGGAGGGTGTGTTGTGTGGAGGGTGTGTTGTGTGGAGGGTGTATAGTGTGGAGGGTGTATAGTGTGGAGGGTGTGTTGTGTGGAGGGTGTGTTGTGTGGAGGGTGTGTTGTGTGGAGGGTGTGTTGTGTGGAGGGTGTGTTGTGTGGAGGGAGTGTTGTGTGGAGGGTGTGTTGTGTGGAGGGTGTATAGTGTGGAGGGTGTGTTGTGTGGAGGGTGTGTTGTGTGGAGGGTGTGTTGTGTGGAGGGTGTGTTGTGTGGAGGGTGTGTTGTGTGGAGGGTGTGTTGTGTGGAGGGTGTGTTGTGTGGAGGGTGTGTTGTGTGGAGGGTGTGTTGTGTGGAGGGTGTGTTGTGTGGAGGGTGTGTTGTGTGGAGGGTGTGTTGTGTGGAGGGTGTGTTGTGTGGAGGGTGTGTTGTGTGGAGGGTGTGTTGTGTGGAGGGTGTGTTGTGTGGAGGGTGTGTTGTGTGGAGGGTGTGTTGTGTGGAGGGTGTGTTGTGTGGAGGGTGTGTTGTGTGGAGGGTGTGTTGTGTGGAGGGTGTGTTGTGTGGAGGGTGTGTTGTGTGGAGGGTGTGTTGTGTGGAGGGTGTGTTGTGTGGAGGGTGTGTTGTGTGGAGGGTGTGTTGTGTGGAGGGTGTGTTGTGTGGAGGGTGTGTTGTGTGGAGGGTGTGTTGTGTGGAGGGTGTGTTGTGTGGAGGGTGTTGTGTGGAGGGTGTGTTGTGTGGAGGGTGTGTTGTGTGGAGGGTGTGTTGTGTGGAGGGTGTGTTGTGTGGAGGGTGTGTTGTGTGGAGGGTGTATAGTGTGGAGGGTGTGTTGTGTGGAGGGTGTGTTGTGTGGAGGGTGTGTTGTGTGGAGGGTGTGTTGTGTGGAGGGTGTGTTGTGTGGAGGGTGTGTTGTGTGGAGGGTGTGTTGTGTGGAGGGTGTGTTGTGTGGAGGGTGATGTATGTGTGGAGGGTGTGTTGTGTGGAGGGTGTGTTGTGTGGAGGGTGTGTTGTGTGGAGGGTGTGTTGTGTGGAGGGTGTGTTGTGTGGAGGGTGTATAGTGTGGAGGGTGTGTTGTGTGGAGGGTGTGTTGTGTGGAGGGTGTATAGTGTGGAGGGTGTGTTGTGTGGAGGGAGTATAGTGTGGAGGGTGTGTGTGTGGAGGGTGTGTTGTGTGGAGGGTGTGTTGTGTGGAGGGTGTGTTGTGTGGAGGGTGTGTTGTGTGGAGGGTGTGTTGTGTGGAGGGTGTGTTGTGTGGAGGGTGTGTTGTGTGGAGGGTGTGTTGTGTGGAGGGTGTATAGTGTGGAGGGTGTGTTGTGTGGAGGGTGTGTTGTGTGGAGGGTGTGTTGTGTGGAGGGTGTGTTGTGTGGAGGGTGTGTTGTGTGGAGGGTGTGTTGTGTGGAGGGTGTGTTGTGTGGAGGGTGTGTTGTGTGGAGGTGTGTTGTGTGGAGGGTGTGTTGTGTGGAGGGTGTGTTGTGTGGAGGGTGTGTTGTGTGGAGGTGTGTTGTGTGGAGGGTGTGTGTGTGGAGGGTGTGTTGTGCGGAGGGTGTGTTGTGTGGAGGGTGTGTTGTGTGGAGGGTGTGTTGTGTGGAGGGTGTGTTGTGTGGAGGGTGTGTTGTGTGGAGGGTGTAGTGTGGAGGGTGTGTTGTGTGGAGGGAGTATAGTGTGGAGGGTGTGTTGTGTGGAGGGAGTATAGTGTGGAGGGTGTGTTGTGTGGAGGGAGTATAGTGTGGAGGGTGTGTTGTGTGGAGGGTGTGTTGTGTGGAGGGTGTGTTGTGTGGAGGGAGTGTTGTGTGGAGGGAGTATAGTGTGGAGGGTGTGTTGTGTGGAGGGTGTGTTGTGTGGAGGGAGTATAGTGTGGAGGGTGTGTTGTGTGGAGGGTGTGTTGTGTGGAGGGTGTGTTGTGTGGAGGGTGTGTTGTGTGGAGGTGTGTTGTGTGGAGGGTGTTGTGTGGAGGGTGTGTTGTGTGGAGGGTGTGTTGTGTGGAGGGTGTGTTGTGTGGAGGGTGTGTTGTGTGGAGGGTGTATAGTGTGGAGGGTGTATAGTGTGGAGGGTGTGTTGTTTGGAGGTGTGTTGTGTGGAGGGTGTATAGTGTGGAGGGTGTGTTGTGTGGAGGGTGTTGTGTGGAGGGGTGTTGTGTGGAGGGTGTGATGTGGAGGGTGTGTTGTGTGGAGGGTGTGTTGTGTGGAGGGGTATGTGTGGAGGGTGTGTTGTGTGGAGGGTGTGTTGTGTGGAGGGTGTGTTGTGTGGAGGGTGTATAGTGTGGAGGGTGTGTTGTGTGGAGGGTGTGTTGTGTGGAGGGTGTGTTGTGTGGAGGGAGTATAGTGTGGAGGGTGTGTTGTGTGGAGGGTGTGTTGTGTGGAGGGTGTGTTGTGTGGAGGGTGTATAGTGTGGAGGGTGTGTTTGTGTGGAGGTGTGTTGTGTGGAGGGTGTGTTGTGTGGAGGGTGTGTTGTGTGGAGGGTGTGTTGTGTGGAGGGTGTGTTGTGTGGAGGGTGTGGTTGTGTGGAGGGGTGTGTTGTGTGGAGGGTGGTGTGTTGTGTGGAGGTGTGTATAGTGTGGAGGGTGTGTTGTGTGGAGGGTGTGTTGTGTGGAGGGGTGGTTTGTGTGGAGGGTGTGTTGTGTGGAGGGTGTGTTGTGTGGAGGTGTGTGTGTGTGGAGGGTTGTGTTGTTGTGGAGGGTGTGTTGTGTGGAGGGGTGTATAGTGTGGAGGGGGTGTTGTGTGGAGGGTGTGTTGTGTGGAGGTGTGTGTGTTGTGTGGAGGGTGTGTTGTGTGGAGGGAGTTAGTGGTGGAGGGTGTGTTGTGTGGGAGGGATGGTTGTGTGGAGGGTGTGTTGTGTGTGAGGGATGTGTGTGTGGGTGAGGGTGTGTTGTGTAATATAAAGAGGGGTGAGGGAGTGTTGTGTTATATAAGGAGGGTGAGGGTGTGTTGTGTTTTATAAAGAGGTGTGAGGGTGTGTTGTGTTTTATAAGAGGGGTGAGGGAGTGTTGTGTTATATATAGAGGGGTGAGGGTATGTTGTGTTTTATACAGAGGGGTGAGGTGTTTTATAAAGAGGGGTGAGGGTGTGTTGTGTTATATAATGAGGGGTGAGGGAGTGTTGTGTTTTGTACAGAGGGGTGAGGGTGTGTTGTGTTATATAAGAGGGTGAGGGTGTGTTGTGTTATATGAAGAGGGGTGAGGGTGTGTTGTGTTTATAAGAGGGGTGAGGGTGTGTTGTGTTATATAAGAGGGGTGAGGGTGTGTTGTGTTATATAAGAGGGGTTAGGGTGTGTTGTGTTATATAAAGAGGGGAGAGGGTGTGTTGTGTTATATAAAGAGGGGTGAGGGTGTGTTGTGTTATATAAGAGGGGTGAGGGTGTGTTGTGTTATATAAGAGGGTGAGGGTGTGTTGTGTTATATAAGAGGGTGAGGGTGTGTTGTGTTATATAAAGGGGTGAGGGTGTGTTGTGTGATATATAGAGGGGTGAGGGTGTGTTGTGTTTATAAAGAGGGGTGAGGGTGTGTTGTGTTATATAAGAGGGTGAGGGTGTGTTGTGTTTTATAAAGAGGGTTGAGGGTGTGTTGTGTTATTGAAAGAGGGGTGAGGGTGTGTTGGGTTATATAAGAGGGGTGAGGGAGTGTTGTGTTATATAAGAGGGGTGAGGGTGTGTTGTGTTATATAAAGAGGGGTGAGGGTGTGTTGTGTTTTATAAAGAGGGGTGAGGGTGTGTTGTGTTATATAAAGAGGGGTGAGGGTGTGTTGTGTATATAAGAGGGTGTGTTGTGTTATAAAGAGGGGTAGGGTGTGTTGTGTTATATAAAGAGGGGTGAGGGTGTGTTGTGTTATATAAGAGGGGTGAGGGTGTGTTGTGTTTATAAAGAGGGGTGAGGGTGTGTTGTGTTATATAAGAGGGGTGAGGGTGTGTTGTGTTATATAAAGAGGGGTGAGGGTGTGTTGTGTTTTATAAAGAGGGGTGAGGGTGTGTTGTGTTATATAAGAGGGTGAGGGTGTGTTGTGTTTATAAAGAGGGGTGAGGGTGTGTTGTGTTATATAAAGAGGGGTGAGGGTGTGTTGTGTTATATAAAGAGGGGAGAGGGTGTGTTGTGTTATATAAGAGGGGTGAGGGTGTGTTGTGTTTATAAAGAGGAGTGAGGGTGTGTTGTGTTATATAAAGAGGGGTGAGGGTGTGTTGTGTTATATAAGAGGGTGAGGGTGTGTTGTGTTATATAAGAGGGGTGAGGGTGTGTTGTGTTATATAAAGAGGGGTGAGGGTGTGTTGTGTTATATAAAGAGGGTGAGGGTGTGTTGTGTTTTATAAAGAGGGTTGAGGGTGTGTTGTGTTTTATAAAGAGGGGTGAGGGTGTGTTGTGTTATATAAAGAGTGGTGAGGGTGTTGTGTTATATAAGAGGGGTGAGGGTGTGTTGTGTTATATAAAGAGGGGTGAGGGTGTGTTGTGTTTTATAAAGAGGGGTGAGGGTGTGTTGTGTTATATTTAGAAGGGTGAGGGTGTGTTGTGTTATATAAGAGGGGTGAGGGTGTGTTGTGTTTTATATAGAGGGGTGAGGGTGTGTTGTGTTATATAAAGAGGGTGAGGGTGTGTTGTGTTATATAAAGAGGGGTGAGGGTGTGTTGTGTTATATAAAGAGGGGTGAGGGTGTGTTGTGTTATATAAGAGGGTGAGGTGTGTTGTGTTTTATAAAGAGGGGTGAGGGTGTGTTGTGTTATATAAAGAGGGTGAGGGTGTGTTGTGTTTTATAAAGAGGGGTGAGGGTGTGTTGTGTTATATAAAGAGGGTTAGGGTGTGTTGTGTTTATAAAGAGGGGTGAGGGTGTGTTGTGTTATATAAAGAGGGGTGAGGGTGTGTTGTGTTTAAATAAGAGGGGTGACGGTGTGTTGTGTTATATAAAGAGGGTGAGGGTGTGTTGTGTTATATAAAGAGGGGTGAGGGTGTGTTGTGTTATATAAAGAAGGGTGAGGGTGTGTTGTGTTATATAAAGAGGTGTGAGGGTGTGTTGTGTTATATAAAGAAGGGTGAGGGTGTGTTGTGTTATATAAAGAGGGGTGAGGGAGTGTTGTGTTATATAAAGAGGGGTGAGGGTATGTTGTGTTTTATACAGAGGGGTGAGGGTGTGTTGTGTTTTATAAAGAGGGGTGAGGGTGTGTTGTGTTATATAAAGAGGGGTGAGGGAGTGTTGTGTTTTATACAGAGGGGTGAGGGTGTGTTGTGTTATATAAAGAAGGGTGAGGGTGTGTTGTGTTATATAAAGAGGGGTGAGGGTGTGTTGTGTTATATAAAGAGGGGTGAGGGTGTGTTGTGTTATATAAGAGGGGTGAGGGTGTGTTGTGTTGTATAAAGAGGGGTGAGGGTGTGTTGTGTTATATAAAGAGGGGTGAGGGTGTGTTGTGTTATATAAAGAGGGGTGAGGGTGTGTTGTGTTATATAAAGAGGGGTGAGGGTGTGTTGTGTTATATAAAGAGGGGTGAGGGAGTGTTGTGTTTTATAAAGAGGGTGAGGGTGTGTTGTGTTTTATAAAGAGGGGTGAGGGTGTGTTGTGTTATATAAAGAGGGGTGAGGGTGTGTTGTGTTATATAAAGAGGGGTGAGGGTGTGTTGTGTTTTATAAAGAGGGGTGAGGGTGTGTTGTGTTATATAAAGAGGGGTGAGGGTGTGTTGTGTTATATAAAGAAGGGTGAGGGTGTGTTGTGTTATATAAAGAGGTGTGAGGGTGTGTTGTGTTTTATAAAGAGGGTTGAGGGTGTGTTGTGTTATATAAAGAGGGGTGAGGGTGTGTTGTGTTATATAAAGAGGGGTGAGGGAGTGTTGTGTTATATAAAGAGGGGTGAGGGTGTGTTGTGTTTTATAAAGAGGGGTGAGGGTGTGTTGTGTTATATAAAGAGGGGTGAGGGTGTGTTGTGTTATATAAAGAGGGGTGAGGGTGTGTTGTGTTATATAAAGAGGGGTGAGGGTGTGTTGTGTTATATAAAGAGGGGTGAGGGTGTGTTGTGTTATATAAAGAGGGGTGAGGGTGTGTTGTGTTATATAAAGAGGGGTGAGGGTGTGTTGTGTTATATAAAGAGGTGTGAGGGTGTGTTGTGTTTCATAAAGAGGTGTGAGGGTGTGTTGTGTTTTATAAAGATGGGTGAGGGAGTATTGTGTTATAGAAAGAGGGGTGAGGGTATGTTGTGTTTTATACAGAGGGGTGAGGGTGTCTTGTTTTATATAGAGGTGGTGTTGGTGTGTTGTGTTATATAATGAGGGTTGAGGGAGTGTTGTGTTTTATACAGAGGGGTGAGGGTGTGTTGTGTTATATAAAGAAGGGTGAGGGTGTGTTGTGTTATATGAAGAGGGGTGAGGGTGTGTTGTGTTATATAAAGAGGGGTGAGGGTGTGTTGTGTTTATACAGAGGGGTGAGGGTGTGTTGTGTTATATAAAGAGGGGTGAGGGTGTGTTGTGTTATATAAAGAAGGGTGAGGGTGTGTTGTGTTTATAAAGAGGGGTGAGGGTGTGTTGTGTTATATAAAGAGGGGTGAGGGTGTGTTGTGTTATATAAAGAGGGGTGAGGATGTGTTGTGTTATATAAAGAGGGGTGAGGGAGTGTTGTGTTTTATAAAGAGGGTGAGGGTGTGTTGTGTTTTATAAAGAGGGGTGAGGGTGTGTTGTGTTATATAAAGAGGGGTGAGGGTGTGTTGTGTTATATAAAGAGGGGTGAGGGTGTGTTGTGTTTTATAAAGAGGGGTGAGGGTGTGTTGTGTTTTATAAAGAGGGGTGAGGGTGTGTTGTGTTATATAAAGAAGGGTGAGGGTGTGTTGTGTTTTATAAAGAGGGGTGAGGGTGTGTTGTGTTATATAAAGAGGGGTGAGGGTGTGTTGTGTTATATAAAGAGGGGTGAGGGTGTGTTGTGTTTTATAATGAGGGGTGAGGGTGTGTTGTGTTATATATAGAGGGGTGAGGGTGTGTTGTGTTATATAAAGAGGGGTGAGGGAGTGTTGTGTTTTATAATGAGGGGTGAGGGTGTGTTGTGTTATATATAGAGGGGTGGGGTGTGTTGTGTTATATATAGAGGGGTGAGGGTGTGTTGTGTAATATAAAGAGGGGTGAGGGAGTGTTGTGTTATATAAGGAGGGGTGAGGGTGTGTTGTGTTTTATAAAGAGGTGTGAGGGTGTGTTGTGTTTTATAAAGAGGGGTGAGGGTGTGTTGTGTTATATAAAGAGGGGTGAGGGTGTGTTGTGTTATATAAAGAAGGGTGAGGGTGTGTTGTGTTATATAAAGAGGGTGAGGGTGTGTTGTGTTATATAAAGAGGGGTGAGGGTGTGTTGTGTTTTATAAAGAGGTGTGAGGGTGTGTTGTTTTGTATAAAGATGGTGAGGGAGTATTGTGATATAGAAAGAGGGGTGAGGGTATGTTGTGTTTTATACAGAGGGGTGAGGGTGTGTTGTGTTTTATATAGAGGGGTGAGGGTGTGTTGTGTTATATAATGAGGGTTGAGGGAGTGTTGTGTTTTATACAGAGGGGTGAGGGTGTGTTGTGTTATATAAAAAGGGTGAGGGTGTGTTGTGTTATATGAAGAGGGGTGAGGGTGTGTTGTGTTATATAAAGAGGGGTGAGGGTGTGTTGTGTTATATAAAGAGGGGTGAGGGTGTGTTGTGTTATATAAAGAGGGGTGAGGGTGTGTTGTGTTATATAAAGAAGGGTGAGGGTGTGTTGTGTTTTATAAAGAGGGGTGAGGGTGTGTTGTGTTATATAAAGAGGGGTGAGGGTGTGTTGTGTTATATAAAGAGGGGTGAGGATGTGTTGTGTTATATAAAGAGGGGTGAGGGAGTGTTGTGTTTTATAAAGAGGGTTGAGGGTGTGTTGTGTTTTATAAAGAGGGGTGAGGGTGTGTTGTGTTATATAAAGAGGGGTGAGGGTGTGTTGCGTTATATAAAGAGGGGTGAGGGTGTGTTGTGTTTTATAAAGAGGGGTTAGGGTGTGTTGTGTTATATAAAGAAGGGTGAGGGTGTGTTGTGTTATATAAAGAGGGGTGAGGGTGTGTTGTGTTTTATAAAGAGGGGTGAGGGTGTGTTGTGTTATATAAAAAGGGTGAGGGTGTGTTGTGTTTTATAAAGTGGGGTGAGGGTGTGTTGTGTTATATAAAGAGGGGTGAGGGTGTGTTGTGTTATATAAAGAGGGGTGAGGGTGTGTTGTGTTTTATAATGAGGGGTGAAGGTGTGTTGTGTTATATATAGAGGGGTGAGGGTGTGTTGTGTAATATAAAGAGGGGTGAGGGCGTGTTGTGTTTTATAATGAGGGGTAAGGGTGTGTTGTGTTATATATAGAGGGGTAAGGGTGTGTTGTGTTATATATAGAGGGGTGAGGGTGTGTTGTGTAATATAAAGAGGGGTGAGGGAGTGTTGTGTTATATAAGGAGGGGTGAGGGTGTGTTGTGTTTTATAAAGAGGTGTGAGGGTGTGTTGTGTTTTATAAAGAGGGGTGAGGGAGTGTTGTGATATATAAAGAGGGGTGAGGGTATGTTGTGTTTTATAAAGAGGTGTGAGGGTGTGTTGTGTTATATAAAGAGGGGTGAGGGAGTGTTGTGTTATATAAAGAGGGGTGAGGGTGTGTTGTGTTATATAAAGAAGGGTGAGGGTGTGTTGTGTTATATAAAAAGGGTGAGGGTGTGTTGTGTTATATAAAGAGGGGTGCGGGTGTGTTGTGTATTATAAAGAGGGGTGAGGGTTTGCTGTGTTATATAGAGAGGGGTGAGGGTGTGTTGTGTTATATAAAGGGGTGAGGGTGTGTTGTGTTATATAAAGAAGGGTGAGGGAGAGTTGTGTTTTATAACGGGGTGAGGGTGTGTTGTGTTTTATAAAGAGGGGTGAGGGTGTGTTGTGTTATATAAAGAGGGTTGAGCGTGTGTTGTGTTATATAAAGAAGGGTGAGGGAGAGTTGTGTTTTATAAAGGGGTGAGGGTGTGTTGTGTTTTATAAAGAGGGGTGAGGGTGTGTTGTGTTATATAAGAGGGGTGAGGGTGTGTTGTGTTATATAAAGAGGGGTGAGGGTGTGTTGTGTTATTTAAGAGGGGTGAGGTGTGTTGTGTTATATTATGAAGGGTGAGGGTGTGTTGTGTTATGTAAAGACGGGTGAGGGTGTGTTGTGTTATATAAAGAGGGGTGAGGGTGTGTTGTGTTTTATAAAGAGGGTGAGGGTGTGTTGTGTTTTATAAAGAGGGGTGAGGGTGTGTTGTGTTATATAAAGAGGGGTGAGGGTGTGTTGTGTTATATAAAGAGGGGTGAGGGTGTGTTGTGTTTTATAAAGAGGGGTGAAGGTGTGTTGTGTTATATATAGAGGGGTGAGGGTGTGTTGTGTTATATAAAGAGGGGTGAGGGTGTGTTGTGTTTTATAAAGAGGGGTGAGGTTGTGTTGTGTTATATAAAGAGGGGTGAGGGTGTGTTGTGTTATATAAAGAGGGTGAGGGTGTGTTGTGTTATATAAGAGGGGTGAGGGTGTGTTGTGTTTTATAAAGAGGGGTGAGGGTGTGTTGTGTTATATAAAGAGGGGTGAGGGTGTGTTGTGTTATATAAAGAGGGGTGAGGGTGTGTTGTGTTTTATAAAGAGGGTGAGGGTGTGTTGTGTTATATAAAGAGGGGTGAGGGTGTGTTGTGTTATATAAAGAGGGGTGAGGGTGTGTTGTGTTATATAAAGAGGGGTGAGGGTGTGTTGTGTTATATAAAGAGGGGTGAGGGTGTGTTGTGTTTTATAAAGAGGTGTGAGGGTGTGTTGTTTTTTATAAAGATGGGTGAGGGAGTATTGTGATATAGAAAGAGGGGTGAGGGTATGTTGTGTTTTATACAGAGGGGTGAGGGTGTGTTGTGTTTTATATAGAGGGGTGAGGGTGTGTTGTGTTATATAATGAGGGTTGAGGGAGTGTTGTGTTTTATACAGAGGGGTGAGGGTGTGTTGTGTTATATAAAAAAGGGTGAGGGTGTGTTGTGTTATATGAAGAGGGGTGAGGGTGTGTTGTGTTATATAAAGAGGGGTGAGGGTGTGTTGTGTTGTATACAGAGGGGTGAGGGTGTGTTGTGTTATATAAAGAGGGGTGAGGGTGTGTTCTGTTATATAAAGAAGGGTGAGGGTGTGTTTTGTTTTATAAAGAGGGGTGAGGGTGTGTTGTGTTATATAAAGAGGGGTGAGGGTGTGTTGTGTTATATAAAGAGGGGTGAGGATGTGTTGTGTTATATAAAGAGGGGTGAGGGAGTGTTGTGTTTTATAAAGAGGGTTGAGGGTGTGTTGTGTTTTATAAAGAGGGGTGAGGGTGTGTTGTGTTATATAAAGAGGGGTGAGGGTGTGTTGCGTTATATAAAGAGGGGTGAGGGTGTGTTGTGTTTTATAAAGAGGGGTTAGGGTGTGTTGTGTTATATAAAGAAGGGTGAGGGTGTGTTGTGTTATATAAAGAGGGGTGAGGGTGTGTTGTGTTTTATAAAGAGGGGTGAGGGTGTGTTGTGTTATATAAAAAAGGGTGAGGGTGTGTTGTGTTTTATAAAGTGGGGTGAGGGTGTGTTGTGGTATATAAAGAGGGGTGAGGGTGTGTTGTGTTATATAAAGAGGGGTGAGGGTGTGTTGTGTTTTATAATGAGGGGTGAAGGTGTGTTGTGTTATATATAGAGGGGTGAGGGTGTGTTGTGTAATATAAAGAGGGGTGAGGGCGTGTTGTGTTTTATAATGAGGGGTAAGGGTGTGTTGTGTTATATATAGAGGGGTAAGGGTGTGTTGTGTTATATATAGAGGGGTGAGGGTGTGTTGTGTAATATAAAGAGGGGTGAGGGAGTGTTGTGTTATATAAGGAGGGGTGAGGGTGTGTTGTGTTTTATAAAGAGGTGTGAGGGTGTGTTGTGTTTATAAAGAGGGTGAGGGTGTTGTGTTATAAAGAGGGGTGAGGGTATGTTGTGTTTTATAAAGAGGTGTGAGGGTGTGTTGTGTTATATAAAGAGGGGTGAGGGAGTGTTGTGTTATATAAAGAGGGGTGAGGGTGTGTTGTGTTATATAAAGAAGGGTGAGGGTGTGTTGTGTTATATAAAAATGGGTGACGGTGTGTTGTGTTATATAAAGAGGGGTGCGGGTGTGTTGTGTTTTATAAAGAGGTGTGAGGGTGTGTTGTTTTTTATAAAGATTGGTGAGGGAGTATTGTGATATAGAAAGAGGGGTGAGGGTATGTTGTGTTTTATACAGAGGGGTGAGGGTGTGTTGTGTTTTATATAGAGGGGTGAGGGTGTGTTGTGTTATATAATGAGGGTTGAGGGAGTGTTGTGTTTTATACAGAGGGGTGAGGGTGTGTTGTGTTATATAAAGAAGGGTGAGGGTGTGTTGTGTTATATGAAGAGGGGTGAGGGTGTGTTGTGTTATATAAAGAGGGGTGAGGGTGTGTTGTGTTATATAAAGAGGGGTGAGGGTGTGTTGTGTTATATAAAGAGGGGTGAGGGTGTGTTCTGTTATATAAAGAGGGTGAGGGTGTGTTGTGTTTTATAAAGAGGGGTGAGGGTGTGTTGTGTTATATAAAGAGGGGTGAGGGTGTGTTGTGTTATATAAAGAGGGGTGAGGATGTGTTGTGTTATATAAAGAGGGGTGAGGGAGTGTTGTGTTTTATAAAGAGGGTTGAGGGTGTGTTGTGTTTTATAAAGAGGGGTGAGGGTGTGTTGTGTTATATAAAGAGGGGTGAGGGTGTGTTGCGTTATATAAAGAGGGGTGAGGGTGTGTTGTGTTTTATAAGGAGGGGTTAGGGTGTGTTGTGTTATATAAAGAAGGGTGAGGGTGTGTTGTGTTATATAAAGAGGGGTGAGGGTGTGTTGTGTTTTATAAAGAGGGGTGAGGGTGTGTTGTGTTATATAAAGAAGGGTGAGGGTGTGTTGTGTTTTATAAAGGGGGTGAGGGTGTGTTGTGTTATATAAAGAGGGGTGAGGGTGTGTTGTGTTATATAAAGAGGGGTGAGGGTGTGTTGTGTTTTATAAGAGGGGTGAGGTGTGTTGTGTTATATAGAGGGGTGAGGGTGTGTTGTGTATATAAAGAGGGGTGAGGGCGTGTTGTGTTTTATAATGAGGGGTAAGGGTGTGTTGTGTTATATAAGAGGGGTGAGGGTGTGTTGTGTTATATATAGAGGGGTGAGGGTGTGTTGTGTTATATAAAGAGGGGTGAGGGAGTGTTGTGTTATATAAAGAGGGGTGAGGGTGTGTTGTGTTTTATAAAGAGGTGTGAGGGTGTGTTGTGTTTTATAAAGAGGGGTGAGGGAGTGTTGTGATATATAAAGAGGGGTGAGGGTATGTTGTGTTTTATAAAGAGGTGTGAGGGTGTGTTGTGTTATATAAAGAGGGGTGAGGGAGTGTTGTGTTATATAAAGAGGGGTGAGGGTGTGTTGTGTTATATAAAGAGGGTGAGGGTGTGTTGTGTTATATAAAAAAGGGTGAGGGTGTGTTGTGTTATATAAAGAGGGGTGTGGGTGTGTTGTGTTTTATAATGTGGGGTGAGGGTGTGCTGTGTTATATAGAGAGGGGTGAGGGTGTGTTGTATTATATAAAGGGGTGAGGGTGTGTTGTGTTATATAAAGAAGGGTGAGGGAGAGTTGTGTTTTATAAAGGGGTGAGGGTGTGTTGTGTTTTATAAAGAGGGGTGAGGGTGTGTTGTGTTATATAAAGAAGGGTGAGGGTGTGTTGTGTTATATAAAGAGGGGTGAGGGTGTGTTGTGTTTTATAAAGAGGGGTGAGGGTGTGTTGTGTTATATAAAGAAGGGTGAGGGTGTGTTGTGTTTTATAAAGTGGGGTGAGGGTGTGTTGTGGTATATAAAGAGGGGTGAGGGTGTGTTGTGTTATATAAAGAGGGGTGAGGGTGTGTTGTGTTTTATAATGAGGGGTGAAGGTGTGTTGTGTTATATATAGAGGGGTGAGGGTGTGTTGTGTTATATAAAGAGGGGTGAGGGTGTGTTGTGTTTTATAATGAGGGGTAAGGGTGTGTTGTGTTATATATAGAGGGGTGAGGGTGTGTTGTGTTATATATAGAGGGGTGAGGGTGTGTTGTGTTATATAAAGAGGGGTGAGGGAGTGTTGTGTTATATAAGGAGGGGTGAGGGTGTGTTGTGTTTTATAAAGAGGTGTGAGGGTGTGTTGTGTTTTATAAAGAGGGGTGAGGGAGTGTTGTGTTATATAAAGAGGGGTGAGGGTATGTTGTGTTTTATAAAGAGGGGTGAGGGTGTGTTGTGTTATATAAAGAGGGGTGAGGGAGTGTTGTGTTATATAAGAGGGGTGAGGGTGTGTTGTGTTATATAAAGAAGGGTGAGGGTGTGTTGTGTTATATAAAAATGGGTGACGGTGTGTTGTGTTATATAAAGAGGGGTGCGGGTGTGTTGTGTTTTATAAAGAGGTGTGAGGGTGTGTTGTTTTTTATAAAGATTGGTGAGGGAGTATTGTGATATAGAAAGAGGGGTGAGGGTATGTTGTGTTTTATACAGAGGGGTGAGGGTGTGTTGTGTTTTATATAGAGGGGTGAGGGTGTGTTGTGTTATATAATGAGGGTTGAGGGAGTGTTGTGTTTTATACAGAGGGGTGAGGGTGTGTTGTGTTATATAAAAAGGGTGAGGGTGTGTTGTGTTATATGAAGAGGGGTGAGGGTGTGTTGTGTTATATAAAGAGGGGTGAGGGTGTGTTGTGTTATATAAAGAGGGGTGAGGGTGTGTTGTGTTATATAAAGAGGGGTGAGGGTGTGTTCTGTTATATAAAGAAGGGTGAGGGTGTGTTTTGTTTTATAAAGAGGGGTGAGGGTGTGTTGTGTTATATAAAGAGGGGTGAGGGTGTGTTGTGTTATATAAAGAGGGGTGAGGATGTGTTGTGTTATATAAAGAGGGGTGAGGGAGTGTTGTGTTTTATAAAGAGGGTTGAGGGTGTGTTGTGTTTTATAAAGAGGGGTGAGGGTGTGTTGTGTTATATAAAGAGGGGTGAGGGTGTGTTGCGTTATATAAAGAGGGGTGAGGGTGTGTTGTGTTTTATAAGAGGGGTTAGGGTGTGTTGTGTTATATAAAGAAGGGTGAGGGTGTGTTGTGTTATATAAGAGGGGTGAGGGTGTGTTGTGTTTTATAAAGAGGGGTGAGGGTGTGTTGTGTTATATAAAAATGGGTGAGGGTGTGTTGTGTTTTATAAAGTGGGGTGAGGGTGTGTTGTGGTATATAAAGAGGGGTGAGGGTGTGTTGTGTTATATAAAGAGGGGTGAGGGTGTGTTGTGTTTTATAATGAGGGGTGAAGGTGTGTTGTGTCATATATAGAGGGGTGAGGGTGTGTTGTGTAATATAAAGAGGGGTGAGGGCGTGTTGTGTTTTATAATGAGGGGTGAGGGTGTGTTGTGTTATATAATGAGGGGTAAGGGTGTGTTGTGTTATATATAGAGGGGTGAGGGTGTGTTGTGTAATATAAAGAGGGGTGAGGGAGTGTTGTGTTATATAAGGAGGGGTGAGGGTGTGTTGTGTTTTATAAAGAGGTGTGAGGGTGTGTTGTGTTTTATAAAGAGGGGTGAGGGAGTGTTGTGATATATAAAGAGGGGTGAGGGTATGTTGTGTTTTATAAAGAGGTGTGAGGGTGTGTTGTGTTATATAAAGAGGGGTGAGGGAGTGTTGTGTTATATAAAGAGGGGTGAGGGTGTGTTGTGTTATATAAAGAAGGGTGAGGGTGTGTTGTGTTATATAAATATGGGTGACGGTGTGTTGTGTTATATAAAGAGGGGTGCGGGTGTGTTGTGTATTATAAAGAGGGGTGAGGGTTTGCTGTGTTATATAGAGAGGGGTGAGGGTGTGTTGTATTATATAAAGGGGTGAGGGTGTGTTGTGTTATATAAAGAGGGGTGAGGGAGAGTTGTGTTTTATAACGGGGTGAGGGTGTGTTGTGTTTTATAAAGAGGGGTGAGGGTGTGTTGTGTTATATAAAGAGGGGTGAGGGTGTGTTGTGTTATATAAAGAAGGGTGAGGGAGAGTTGTGTTTTATAAAGGGGTGAGGGTGTGTTGTGTTTTATAAAGAGGGGTGAGGGTGTGTTGTGTTATATAAAGAGGGGTGAGGGTGTGTTGTGTTATATAAAGAGGGGTGAGGGAGTGTTGTGTTATATAAGAGGGGTGAGGGTGTGTTGTGTTATATAAGAGGTGAGGGTGTGTTGTGTATAAAGAGGGTGAGGGTGTGTTGTGTTATATAAAGAGGGGTGAGGGTGTGTTGTGTTTTATAAAGAGGGTGAGGGTGTGTTGTTTTTATAAAGAGGGGTGAGGGTGTGTTGTGTTATATAAAGAGGGGTGAGGGTGTGTTGTGTTATATAAAGAGGGGTGAGGGTGTGTTGTGTTTATAAAGAGGGGTGAGGGTGTGTTGTGTTATATAAGAGGGGTGAGGGTGTGTTGTGTTATATAAAGAGGGGTGAGGGTGTGTTGTGTTATATAAAGAGGGGTGAGGGTGTGTTGTGTTATATAAAGAGGGGTGAGGGTGTGTTGTGTTATATAAAGAGGGGTGAGGGTGTGTTGTGTTATATAAGAGGGGTGAGGGTGTGTTGTGTTATATAAAGAGGGGTGAGGGTGTGTTGTGTTATATAAAGAGGGGTGAGGGTGTGTTGTGTTATATAAAGAGGGTGAGGGTGTGTTGTGTTATATAAAGAGGGGTGAGGGTGTGTTGTGTTATATAAAGAGGGGTGAGGGTGTGTTGTGTTATATAAAGAGGGGTGAGGGTGTGTTGTGTTTATAAAGAGGGTGAGGGAGTGTTGTGTTTATAAGAGGGTGAGGGTGTGTTGTGTTATATAAAGAGGGTGAGGGTGTGTTGTGTTATATAAAGAGGGGTGAGGGAGTGTTGTGTTATATAAAGAGGGGTGAGGGTGTGTTGTGTTTATAAAGAGGGGTGAGGGTGTGTTGTGTTATATAAAGAGGGGTGAGGGTGTGTTGTGTTATATAAAGAGGGGTGAGGGTGTGTTGTGTTATATAAAGAGGGTGAGGGTGTGTTGTGTTATATAAAGAGGGGTGAGGGTGTGTTGTGTTTATAAAGAGGGTGAGGGTGTGTTGTGTTTATAAAGAGGGGTGAGGGTGTGTTGTGTTATATAAAGAGGGGTGAGGGTGTGTTGTGTTATATAAAGAGGGTGAGGGTGTGTTGTGTTTTATAAAGAGGGGTGAGGGTGTGTTGTGTTATATAAAGAGGGGTGAGGGTGTGTTGTGTTTTATAAAGAGGGTGAGGGTGTGTTGTGGTTTATAAAGAGGGGTGAGGGTGTGTTGTGTTATATAAAGAGGGGTGAGGGTGTGTTGTGTTATATAAAGAGGGGTGAGGGTGTGTTGTGTTTTATAAAGAGGGGTGAGGGTGTGTTGTGTTATATAAAGAAGGGTGAGGGTGTGTTGTGTTATATAAAGAGGGGTGAGGGTGTGTTGTGTTTTATAAAGAGGGTGAGGGTGTGTTGTGTTATATAAAGAAGGGTGAGGGTGTGTTGTGTTTATAAAGAGGGGTGAGGGTGTGTTGTGTTATATAAAGAGGGGTGAGGGTGTGTTGTGTTATATAAAGAGGGGTGAGGGTGTGTTGTGTTTTATAAAGAGGGGTGAGGGTGTGTTGTGTTATATAAGAGGGGTGAGGGTGTGTTGTGTATATAAAGAGGGGTGAGGGTGTTGTGTTATAAGAGGGGTAGGGTGTGTGTGTTATATAAGAGGGGTGAGGGTGTGTTGTGTTATATAAGAGGGGTGAGGGTGTGTTGTGTTATATAAAGAGGGGTGAGGGAGTGTTGTGTTATATAAAGAGGGGTGAGGGTGTGTTGTGTTTTATAAAGAGGTGTGAGGGTGTGTTGTGTTTATAAAGAGGGGTGAGGGTGTGTTGTGTATATAAAGAGGGTGAGGGATGTTGTGTTTATAAGAGGGGTGAGGGTGTGTTGTGTTTATAAAGAGGGGTGAGGGTGTGTTGTGTTATATAAAGAGGGGTGAGGGTGTGTTGTGTTATATAACATGGGTGAGGGTGTGTTGTGTTATATAAAGAGGGTGAGGGTGTGTTGTGTTATATAAAGAGGGGTGAGGGTGTGTTGTGTTTTATAAAGAGGGGTGAGGGTGTGTTGTGTTATATAAAGAGGGGTGAGGGTGTGTTGTGTTATATAAAGAGGGGTGAGGGTGTGTTGTGTTATATAAAGAGGGGTGAGGGTGTGTTGTGTTATATAAAGAGGGGTGAGGGTGTGTTGTGTTATATAAAGAGGGGTGAGGGTGTGTTGTGTTATATAAGATGGTGAGGGTGTGTTGTGTTTTATAAAGAGGGGTGAGGGTGTGTTGTGTTATATAAAGAGGGGTGAGGGTGTGTTGTGTTTATAAGAGGGTGAGGTGTGTTGTGTTTATAAAGAGGGGTGAGGGTGTGTTGTGTTATATAAAGAGGGGTGAGGGTGTGTTGTGTTATATAAAGAGGGGTGAGGGTGTGTTGTGTTATATAAAGAGGGGTGAGGGTGTGTTGTGTTATATAAAGAAGGGTGAGGGTGTGTTGTGTTTTATAAAGAGGGGTGAGGGTGTGTTGTGTTATATAAAGAGGGGTGAGGGTGTGTTGTGTTATATAAAGAGGGGTGAGGGTGTGTTGTGTTTATAAAGAGGGGTGAGGGGTTGTGTTTTATAAAGAGGGTGAGGGTGTGTTGTGTTATATAAAGTTGGGTGTGGGTGTGTTGTGTTATATAAAGAGGGGTGAGGGTGTGTTGTGTTATATAAAGAGGGTGAGGGTGTGTTGTGTTATATAAAGAGGGGTGAGGGTGTGTTGTGTTATATAAAGAGGGGTGAGGGTGTGTTGTGTTATATAAAGAAGGGTGAGGGTGTGTTGTGTTATATAAAGAGGGGTGAGGGTGTGTTGTGTTATATAAAGAGGGTGAGGAGGGTTTGTGTTATAATATAAGGGGTGAGGGTGTGTTGTGTTTTATAAAGAGGGGTGAGGGTGTGTTGTGTTATATAAAGAGGGGTGAGGGTGTGTTGTGTTATATAAAGAGGGTGAGGGTGTGTTGTGTTTTATAAAGAGGGGTGAGGGTGTGTTGTGTTATATAAAGAGGGGTGAGGGAGTGTTGTGTTTTATAAAGAGGGTGAGGGTGTGTTGTGTTTTATAAGAGGGGTGAGGGTGTGTTGTGTTATATAAAGAGGGGTGAGGGTGTGTTGTGTTATATAAAGAGGGGTGAGGGTGTGTTGTGTTTTATAAAGAGGGGTGAGGGTGTGTTGTGTTATATAATGAGGGGTGAGGGTGTGTTGTGTTATATAAAGAGGGTGAGGGTGTGTTGTGTTTATAAAGAGGGGTGAGGGTGTGTTGTGTTATATAAATAGTGGTGAGTGTGTGTTGTGGTTTATAAAGAGGGGTGAGGGTGTGTTGTGTTATATAAAGAGGGGTGAGGGTGTGTTGTGTTATATAAAGAGGGGTGAGGGTGTGTTGTGTTTTATAAGAGGGGTGAGGGTGTGTTGTGTTATATAAAGAGGGGTGAGGGTGTGTTGTGTTATATAAAGAGGGGTGAGGGTGTGTTGTGTTTTATAATATGGGTGAGGGTGTGTTGTGTTATATAAAGAGGGGTGAGGGTGTGTTGTGTTATATAAAGAGGGTGAGGGTGTGTTGTGTTATATAAAGAGGGGTGAGGGAGTGTTGTGTTATATAAGAGGGGTGAGGGTGTGTTGTGTTATATAATGAGGGGTGAGGGTGTGTTGTGTTTTTAAAGCAGGGTGAGGGAGTGTTGTGTTATATAAAGAGGGGTGAGGGTGTGTTGTGTTTTATAAAGAGGGATGAGGGTGTGTTGTGTTATATAAAGACGGGTGAGGGTGTGTTGTGTTATATAATGAGGGGTGAGGGAGTGTTGTGTTTCATAAGAGGGGTGTGGGTGTGTTGTGTTATATAAAGAGGGTGAGGGTGTGTTGTGTTATATAAAGAGGGTGAGGGTGTGTTGTGTTTATAAAGAGGGGTGAGGGTGTGTTGTGTTATATAAAGAGGGGTGAGGGTGTGTTGTGTTATATAAAGAGGGGTGAGGGTGTGTTGTGTTATATAAAGAGGGGTGAGGGTGTGTTGTGTTATATAAGGAGGGGTGAGGGTGTGTTGTGTTATATAAAGAGGGTGAGGGTGTGTTGTGTTATATAAAGAGGGGTGAGGGTGTGTTGTGTTATATAAAGAGGGGTGAGGGTGTGTTGTGTTATATAAAGGGGGTGAGGGTGTGTTGTGTTTATAAAGAGGGGTGAGGGTGTGTTGTGTTATATAAAGAGGGGTGAGGGTGTGTTGTGTTATATAAGAGGGGTGAGGGTGTGTTGTGTTATATAAAGAGGGGTGAGGGTGTGTTGTGTTTATAAAGAGGGGTGAGGGTGTGTTGTGTTATATAAAGAAGGGTGAGGGTGTGTTGTGTTTTATAAAGAGGGGTGAGGGTGTGTTGTGTTATATAAAGAGGGGTGAGGGTGTGTTGTGTTATATAAAGAGGGGTGAGGGTGTGTTGTGTTATATAAAGAGGGGTGAGGGAGTGTTGTGTTTATAAAGAGGGTGAGGGTGTGTTGTGTTTTATAAAGAGGGGTGAGGGTGTGTTGTGTTATATAAAGAGGGGTGAGGGTGTGTTGTGTTATATAAAGAGGGGTGAGGGTGTGTTGTGTTATATAAAGAGGGGTGAGGGTGTGTTGTGTTATATAAAGATGGGTGGGGGTGTTGTGTTATAAAGAGGTGAGTGTGTTGTGTTATATAAAGAGGGGTGAGGGTGTGTTGTGTTATATAAAGAGGGTGAGGGTGTGTTGTGTTTTATAAAGAGGGTGAGGGTGTGTTGTGTTATATAAAGAGGGGTGAGGGTGTGTTGTGTTATATAAAGAGGGGTGAGGGTGTGTTGTGTTATATAAAGAGGGGTGAGGGTGTGTTGTGTTTTATAAAGAGGGGTGAGGGTGTGTTGTGTTATATAAAGAGGGGTGAGGGTGTGTTGTGTTTTATAAAGAGGGTGAGGGTGTGTTGTGTTTTATAAAGAGGGGTGAGGGTGTGTTGTGTTATATAAAGAGGGGTGAGGGTGTGTTGTGTTATATAAAGAGGGGTGAGGGTGTGTTGTGTTTTATAAGAGGGTAGGGTGTGTTGTGTTATATAAGAGGGTGAGGGTGTGTTGTGTTATATAAAGAGGGTGAGGGTGTGTTGTGTTTTATAAAGAGGGTGAGGGTGTGTTGTGTTATATAAAGAAGGGTGAGGGTGTGTTGTGTTTTATAAAGTGGGGTGAGGGTGTGTTGTGTTATATAAAGAGGGGTGAGGGTGTGTTGTGTTATATAAAGAGGGGTGAGGGTGTGTTGTGTTTTATAATGAGGGGTGAAGGTGTGTTATGTTATATATAGAGGGGTGAGGGTGTGTTGTGTTATATAAAGAGGGGTGAGGGCGTGTTGTGTTTTATAATGAGGGGTAAGGGTGTGTTGTGTTATATATAGAGGGGTGAGGGTGTGTTGTGTTATATATAGAGGGGTGAGGGTGTGTTGTGTAATATAAAGAGGGGTGAGGGAGTGTTGTGTTATATAAGAGGGGTGAGGGTGTGTTGTGTTTTATAAAGAGGTGTGAGGGTGTGTTGTGTTTTATAAAGAGGGGTGAGGGAGTGTTGTGTTATATAAAGAGGGGTGAGGGTATGTTGTGTTTTATACAGAGGGGTGAGGGTGTGTTGTGTTTTATAAAGAGGGGTGAGGGTGTGTTGTGTTATATAATGAGGGGTGAGGGAGTGTTGTGTTTTATACAGAGGGGTGAGGGTGTGTTGTGTTATATAAAGAGGGGTGAGGGTGTGTTGTGTTATATGAAGAGGGGTGAGGGTGTGTTGTGTTTTATAAAGAGGGGTGAGGGTGTGTTGTGTTATATAAAGAGGGGTGAGGGTGTGTTGTGTTATATAAAGAGGGGTGAGGGTGTGTTGTGTTATATAAAGAGGGGTGAGGGAGTGTTGTGTTATATAAGAGGGGTGAGGGTGTGTTGTGTTATATAAAGAAGGGTGAGGGTGTGTTGTGTTATATAAAGAGGGGTGAGGGTGTGTTGTGTTATATATAGAGGGGTGAGGGTGTGTTGTGTTTTATAAAGAGGGGTGAGGGTTTGCTGTGTTATATAGAGAGGGGTGAGGGTGTGTTGTATTATATAAAGGGGGTGAGGGTGTGTTGTGTTATATAAAGAGGGGTGAGGGTGTGTTGTGTTATATAAAGAAGGGTGAGGGAGAGTTGTGTTTTATAAAGGGGTGAGGGTGTGTTGTGTTTTATAAAGAGGGGTGAGGGTGTGTTGTGTTATATAAAGAGGGGTGAGGGTGTGTTGTGTTGTATAAAGAGGGGTGAGGGTGTGTTGTGTTATATAAAGAGGGGTGAGGGTGTGTTGTGTTATATAAAGAGGGGTGAGGGTGTGTTGTGTTTTATAAAGAGGGGTGAGGGTGTGTTGTGTTTTATAAAGAGGGGTGAGGGTGTGTTGTGTTATATAAAGAGGGGTGAGGGTGTGTTGTGTTATATAAAGAGGGGTGAGGGTGTGTTGTGTTATATAAAGAGGGGTGAGGGTGTGTTGTGTTTTATAAAGAGGGGTGAGGGTGTGTTGTGTTTTATAAAGAGGGGTGAGGGTGTGTTGTGTTATATAAAGAGGGGTGAGGGTGTGTTGTGTTTTATAAAGAGGGGTGAGGGTGTGTTGTGTTATATAAAGAGGGTGAGGGTGTGTTGTGTTATATAAAGAGGGGTGAGGGTGTGTTGTGTTTTATAAAGAGGGGTGAGGGTGTGTTGTGTTATATAAAGAGGGTGAGGGTGTGTTGTGTTATATAAAGAGGGGTGAGGGTGTGTTGTGTTATATAAAGAGGGGTGAGGGTGTGTTGTGTTATATAAAGAGGGGTGAGGGTGTGTTGTGTTTTATAATGAGGGGTGAGGGTGTGTTGTGTTATATAAGAGGGGTGAGGGTGTGTTGTGTTATATAAAGAGGGGTGAGGGTGTGTTGTGTTTATAAAGAGGGGTGAGGGTGTGTTGTGTTATATAAAGAGGGGTGAGGGTGTGTTGTGTTATATAAAGAGGGGTGAGGGTGTGTTGTGTTATATAAAGAGGGGTGAGGGTGTGTTGTGTTATATAAAGAGGGTGAGGGTGTGTTGTGTTATATAAAGAGGGGTGAGGGTGTGTTGTGTTATATAAAGAGGGGTGAGGGTGTGTTGTGTTTTATAAAGAGGGGTGAGGGTGTGTTGTGTTATATAAAGAGGGGTGAGGGTGTGTTGTGTTATATAAAGAGGGTGAGGGTGTGTTGTGTTTTATAAAGAGGGGTGAGGGTGTGTTGTGTTATATAAAGAGGGGTGAGGGTGTGTTGTGTTATATAAAGAGGGGTGAGGGTGTGTTGTGTTTATAAAGAGGGGTGAGGGTGTGTTGTGTTATATAAAGAGGGGTGAGGGTGTGTTGTGTTATATAAAGAGGGGTGAGGGTGTGTTGTGTTATATAAAGAGGTGTGAGGGTGTGTTGTGTTTTATAAAGAGGGTTGAGGGTGTGTTGTGTTATTTAAAGAAGGGTGAGGGTGTGTTGTGTTATATAAAGAGGGGTGAGGGAGTGTTGTGTTATATAAAGAGGGGTGAGGGTATGTTGTGTTTTATACAGAGGGGTGAGGGTGTGTTGTGTTTTATAAAGAGGGGTGAGGGTGTGTAGTGTTATAAAATGAGGGGTGAGGGAGTGTTGTGTTTTATACAGAGGGGTGAGGGTGTGTTGTGTTATATAAAGAAGGGTGAGGGTGTGTTGTGTTATATAAGGAGGGGTGAGGGTGTGTTGTGTTGTATAAAGAGGGGTGAGGGTGTGTTGTGTTATATAAGGAGGGGTGAGGGTGTGTTGTGTTGTATAAAGAGGGGTGAGGGTGTGTTGTGTTATATAAAGAGGGGTGAGGGTGTGTTGTGTTATATAAAGAGGGGTGAGGGTGTGTTGTGTTATATAAAGAGGGGTGAGGGTGTGTTGTGTTATATAAAGAGGGGTGAGGGTGTGTCGTGTTATATAAAGAGGGGTGAGGGAGTGTTGTGTTTTATAAAGAGGGTTGAGGGTGTGTTGTGTTTATAAAGAGGGGTGAGGGTGTGTTGTGTTATATAAAGAGGGGTGAGGGTGTGTTGTGTTATATAAAGAGGGGTGAGGGTGTGTTGTGTTTTATAAAGAGGGGTGAGGGTGTGTTGTGTTATATAAAGAGGGGTGAGGGTGTGTTGTGTTATATAAAGAGGGGTGAGGGTGTGTTGTGTTATATAAAGAGGGGTGAGGGTGTGTTGTGTTTTATAAAGAGGGTTGAGGGTGTGTTGTGTTATTTAAAGAAGGGTGAGGGTGTGTTGTGTTATATAAAGAGGGGTGAGGGAGTGTTGTGTTATATAAAGAGGGGTGAGGGTGTGTTGTGTTTTATAAAGAGGGTGAGGGTGTGTTGTGTTATATAAAGAGGGGTGAGGGTGTGTTGTGTTATATAAAGAAGGGTGAGGGTGTGTTGTGTTATATAAAGAGGGGTGAGGGTGTGTTGTGTTTTATAAAGAGGGGTGAGGGTGTGTTGTGTTATATAAAGAGGGGTGAGGGTGTGTTGTGTTATATAAAGAGGGGTGAGGGTGTGTTGTGTTATATAAAGAGGTGTGAGGGTGTGTTGTGTTTTATAAAGAGGTGTGAGGGTGTGTTGTTTTTTATAAAGATGGGTGAGGGAGTATTGTGATATAGAAAGAGGGGTGAGGGTATGTTGTGTTTTATACAGAGGGGTGAGGGTGTGTTGTGTTTTATAAAGAGGGGTGAGGGTGTGTTGTGTTATATAATGAGGGTTGAGGGAGTGTTGTGTTTTATACAGAGGGGTGAGGGTGTGTTGTGTTATATAAAGAAGGGTGAGGGTGTGTTGTGTTATATGAAGAGGGGTGAGGGTGTGTTGTGTTTTATAAAGAGGGGTGAGGGTGTGTTGTGTTATATAAAGAGGGGTGAGGGTGTGTTGTGTTATATAAAGAGGGGTGAGGGTGTGTTGTGTTATATAAAGAGGGGTGAGGGTGTGTTGTGTTTTATAAAGAGGGGTGAGGGTTTTGTGTTATATAGAGAGGGGTGAGGGTGTGTTGTGTTATATAAAGAGGGGTGAGGGTGTGTTGTGTTATATAAAGAGGGGTGAGGGAGTGTTGTGTTTTATAAGAGGGGTGAGGGTGTGTTGTGTTTTATAAAGAGGGGTGAGGGTGTGTTGTGTTATATAAAGAGGGGTGAGGGTGTGTTGTGTTATATAAAGAAGGGTGAGGGAGAGTTGTGTTTTATAAAGGGGTGAGGGTGTGTTGTGTTTTATAAAGAGGGGTGAGGGTGTGTTGTGTTATATAAAGAGGGGTGAGGGTGTGTTGTGTTATATAATGAGGGGTGAGGGAGTGTTGTGTTTTATACAGAGGGGTGAGGGTGTGTTGTGTTTTATAAAGAGGGGTGAGGGTGTGTTGTGTTTTATAAAGAGGGGTGAGGGTGTGTTGTGTTTTATAAAGAGGGGTGAGGGTGTGTTGTGTTATATAAAGAGGGGTGAGGGTGTGTTGTGTTATATAAAGAGGGGTGAGGGTGTGTTGTGTTTTATAATGAGGGGTGAAGGTGTGTTGTGTTATATATAGAGGGGTGAGGGTGTGTTGTGTAATATAAAGAGGGGTGAGGGAGTGTTGTGTTATTTAAGGAGGGGTGAGGATGTGTTGTGTTATATAAAGAAGGATGAGGGTGTGTTGTGCTATGTAAAGACGGGTGAGGGTGTGTTGTGTTATATAAAGAGGGGTGAGGGTGTGTTGTGTTTTATAAAGAGGGTGAGGGTGTGTTGTGTTTTATAAAGAGGGGTGAGGGTGTGTTGTGTTATATAAAGAGGGGTGAGGGTGTGTTGTGTTATATAAAGAGGGGTGAGGGTGTGTTGTGTTTTATAAAGAGGGGTGAGGGTGTGTTGTGTTATATATAGAGGGGTGAGGGTGTGTTGTGTAATATAAAGAGGGGTGAGGGAGAGTTGTGTTTTATAAGGAGGGGTGAGGATGTGTTGTGTTATATAAAGAGGGGTGAGGGTGTGTTGTGTTATATAAAGAAGGGTGAGGGTGTGTTGTGTTATATAAAGAGGGGTGAGGGTGTGTTGTGTTTTATAAAGAGGGGTGAGGGTGTGTTGTGTTATATAAAGAGGGGTGAGGGTGTGTTGTGTTATATAAAGAGGGGTGAGGGTGTGTTGTGTTATATAAAGAAGGGTGAGGGTGTGTTGTGTTTTATAAAGAGGGGTGAGGGTGTGTTGTGTTATATAAGAGGGGTGAGGGTGTGTTGTGTTATATAAAGAGGGGTGAGGGTGTGTTGTGTTATATAAAGAGGGGTGAGGGAGTGTTGTGTTTTATAAAGAGGGTTGAGGGTGTGTTGTGTTATATAAAGAAGGGTGAGGGTGTGTTGTGTTATATAAAGAGGGGTGAGGGTGTGTTGTGTTTTATAAAGAGGGGTGAGGGTGTGTTGTGTTATATAAAAAAGGGTGAGGGTGTGTTGTGTTTTATAAAGTGGGGTGAGGGTGTGTTGTGGTATATAAAGAGGGGTGAGGGTGTGTTGTGTTATATAAAGAGGGGTGAGGGTGTGTTGTGTTTTATAATGAGGGGTGAAGGTGTGTTGTGTTATATATAGAGGGGTGAGGGTGTGTTGTGTAATATAAAGAGGGGTGAGGGCGTGTTGTGTTTTATAATGAGGGGTAAGGGTGTGTTGTGTTATATATAGAGGGGTATGGGTGTGTTGTGTTATATATAGAGGGGTGAGGGTGTGTTGTGTAATATAAAGAGGGGTGAGGGAGTGTTGTGTTATATAAGAGGGGTGAGGGTGTGTTGTGTTTTATAAAGAGGTGTGAGGGTGTGTTGTGTTTTATAAAGAGGGGTGAGGGAGTGTTGTGATATATAAAGAGGGGTGAGGGTATGTTGTGTTTTATAAAGAGGTGTGAGGGTGTGTTGTGTTATATAAAGAGGGGTGAGGGAGTGTTGTGTTATATAAAGAGGGGTGAGGGTGTGTTGTGTTATATAAAGAAGGGTGAGGGTGTGTTGTGTTATATAAAAAGGGGTGACGGTGTGTTGTGTTATATAAAGAGGGGTGAGGGTGTGTTGTGTTTTATAAAGAGGGGTGAGGGTTTGCTGTGTTATATAGAGAGGGGTGAGGGTGTGTTGTGTTATATAAAGAGGGGTGAGGGTGTGTTGTGTTTATAAAGAGGGGTGAGGGTGTGTTGTGTTATATAAAGAGGGGTGAGGGTGTGTTGTGTTTTATAAGAGGGGTGAGGGTGTGTTGTGTTTTATAAAGAGGGGTGAGGGTGTGTTGTGTTATATAAAGAGGGGTGAGCGTGTGTTGTGTTATATAAAGAAGGGTGAGGGAGAGTTGTGTTTATAAAGAGGGTGAGGGTGTGTTGTGTTTTATAAAGAGGGGTGAGGGTGTGTTGTGTTATATAAAGAGGGGTGAGGGTGTGTTGTGTTTTATAATGAGGGGTGAAGGTGTGTTGTGTTATATATAGAGGGGTGAGGGTGTGTTGTGCTATATAAAGAGGGGTGAGGGTGTGTTGTGTTATATAAAGAGGGGTGAGGGTGTGTTGTGTTATATAAAGAGGGGTGAGGGTGTGTTGTGTTATATAAAGAGGGGTGAGGGTGTGTGTGTAATATAAAGAGGGGTGAGGGCGTGTTGTGTTTTATAATGAGGGGTAAGGGTGTGTTGTGTTATATAAAGAGGGGTGAGGGTGTGTTGTGTTATATATAGAGGGGTGAGGGTGTGTTGTGTAATATAAAGAGGGGTGAGGGAGTGTTGTGTTAGATAAGGAGGGGTGAGGGTGTGTTGTGTTTTATAAAGAGGTGTGAGGGTGTGTTGTGTTTTATAAAGAGGGGTGAGGGTGTGTTGTGTTATATATAGAGGGGTGAGGGTGTGTTGTGTTATATATAGAGGGGTGAGGGTGTGTTGTGTAATATAAAGAGGGGTGAGGGAGTGTTGTGTTAGATAAGGAGGGGTGAGGGTGTGTTGTGTCATATATAGAGGGGTGAGGGTGTGTTGTGTAATATAAAGAGGGGTGAGGGCGTGTTGTGTTTTATAATGAGGGGTAAGGGTGTGTTGTGTTATATATAGAGGGGTAAGGGTGTGTTGTGTTATATATAGAGGGGTGAGGGTGTGTTGTGTAATATAAAGAGGGGTGAGGGAGTGTTGTGTTATATAAGGAGGGGTGAGGGTGTGTTGTGTTTTATAAAGAGGTGTGAGGGTGTGTTGTGTTTTATAAAGAGGGGTGAGGGAGTGTTGTGATATATAAAGAGGGGTGAGGGTATGTTGTGTTTTATAAAGAGGTGTGAGGGTGTGTTGTGTTATATAAAGAGGGGTGAGGGAGTGTTGTGTTATATAAAGAGGGGTGAGGGTGTGTTGTGTTATATAAAGAAGGGTGAGGGTGTGTTGTGTTATATAAAAAGGGGTGACGGTGTGTTGTGTTATATAAAGAGGGGTGCGGGTGTGTTGTGTTTTATAAAGAGGGGTGAGGGTTTGCTGTGTTATATAGAGAGGGGTGAGGGTGTGTTGTATTATATAAAGGGGGTGAGGGTGTGTTGTGTTATATAAAGAGGGGTGAGGGAGAGTTGTGTTTTATAACGGGGTGAGGGTGTGTTGTGTTTTATAAAGAGGGGTGAGGGTGTGTTGTGTTATATAAAGAGGGTTGAGCGTGTGTTGTGTTATATAAAGAAGGGTGAGGGAGAGTTCTGTTTTATAAAGGGGTGAGGGTGTGTTGTGTTTTATAAAGAGGGGTGAGGGTGTGTTGTGTTATATAAAGAGGGGTGAGGGTGTGTTGTGTTTTATAATGAGGGGTGAAGGTGTGTTGTGTTATATATAGAGGGGTGAGGGTGTGTTGTGTAATATAAAGAGGGGTGAGGGAGTGTTGTGTTATTTAAGGAGGGGTGAGGATGTGTTGTGTTATATATAGAAGGATGAGGGTGTGTTGTGCTATGTAAAGACGGGCGAGGGTGTGTTGTGTTATATAAAGAGGGGTGAGGGTGTGTTGTGTTATATAAAGAGGGGTGAGGGTGTGTTGTGTTATATAAAGAGGGGTGAGGGAGTGTTGTGTTATTTAAGGAGGGGTGAGGATGTGTTGTGTTATATAAAGAGGGGTGAGGGTGTGTTGTGTTATATAAAGAAGGGTGAGGGTGTGTTGTGTTATATAACGAAGGGTGAGTGTGTGTTTTGTTTTATAAAGAGGGGTGAGGGTGTGTTGTGTTATATAAAGAGGGGTGAGGGTGTGTTGTGTTATATAAAGAGGGGTGAGGGTGTGTTGTGTTATATAAAGAAGGGTGAGGGTGTGTTTTGTTTTATAAAGAAGGGTGAGGGCGTGTTGTGTTATATAAAGAGGGGTGAGGGTGTGTTGTGTTATATAGAGGGGTGAGGATGTGTTGTGTTATATATAGAGGGGTGAGGGAGTGTTGTGTTTTATAAAGAGGGTTGATGGTGTGTTGTGTTTTATAAAGAGGGGTGAGGGTGTGTTGTGTTATATAAAGAGGGGTGAGGGTGTGTTGCATTATATAAAGAGGGGTGAGGGTGTGTTGTGTTTTATAAAGAGGGTTTAGGGTGTGTTGTGTTATATAAAGAAGGGTGAGGGTGTGTTGTGTTATATAAAGAGGGGTGAGGGTGTGTTGTGTTATATAAAAAAGGGTGAGGGTGTGTTGTGTTTTATAAAGTGGGTTGAGGGTGTGTTGTGGTATATAAAGAGGGGTGAGGGTGTGTTGTGTTATATAAAGAGGGGTGAGGGTGTGTTGTGTTTTATAATGAGGGGTGAAGGTGTGTTTTGTTATATATAGAGGGGTGAGGGTGTGTTGTGTAATATAAAGAGGGGTGAGGGTGTGTTGTCTTTTATAATGAGGGGTAAGGGTGTGTTGTGTTATATATATAGGGGTGAGGGTGTGTTGTGTAATATAAAGAGGGGTGAGGGAGTGTTGTGTTATTTAAGGAGGGGTGAGGGTGTGTTGTGTTATATAAAGAAGGGTGAGGGTGTGTTGTGTTATATAAAAAGGGGTGACGGTGTGTTGTGTTATATAAAGAGGGATGAGGGAGTGTTGTGTTTTATATAGAGGGTTGAGGGTGTGTTGTGTTTTATAAAGAGGGGTGAGGGTGTGTTGTGTTATATAATGAGGGGTGAGGGTGTGTTGCATTATATAAAGAGGGGTGAGGGTGTGTTGTGTTTTATAAAGAGGGGTTAGGGTGTGTTGTGTTATATAAAGAGGAGTGAGGGTGTGTTGTGTTATTAAGAGGGTGAGGGTGTGTTGTGTTATATAAAGAAGGGTGAGGGAGAGTTGTGTTTTATATAGGGGTGAGGGTGTGTTGTGTTTTATAAAGAGGGGTGAGGGTGTGTTGTGTTATATAAAGAGGGGTGAGGGTGTTGCATTATATAAAGAAGGGTGAGGGTGTGTTGTTGTTTTATAAAGAGGGGTGAGGGTGTGTTGTGTTATATAAAGAGGGGTGAGGGTTTGTTGTGTTATATAAAGAGGGGTGAGGGTGTTTTGTGTTATATAAAGAGTGTTCGCTCCTTTCCTCACATATGAGAGGGAGAGAGGGTAGGCAATGCGAGGATGCGCTCCGCGTGTAGGGTGGCTAATGAGCATGAGAAGGGGCAAAAGTCTATTGGAGGGGAGGTCAAGTCGTGTCACTG